>NQII01004520.1:1520-60584 GCA_002778355.1 Clitarchus hookeri
AAGCTAGTTTATATCGTGGCTAAAAAGAGCTTCTCTAAATTTTACACGAATGTTTGGTATATGTACGGACAACCTGTAATCTGAAACGTGCAAGGATGATAAGAAAATTCACATTGACGTTACACTCGCGTCAATAGCTAAGAAATATTTACATTATTTTCACTTTCCCGAGTATTTGGTGGTGAATGGGTTGGATCAGCATCATTATCGTCCTCACATACATCAGAATCACTACTATAATAATTGCAGATTAGTCTCTTTTAACAGAATTGCGAGAACGAGACACACCTGCTATTTTACTAAATTGGGATAGCACTGTCTTGATCCAAAATAATACACCTAAACAGCGACAGAAAAAAACAGGCATAGAGAAGCCAGCACTTACTAGTGGGGGAGAATTGAACTAAATGCAGCCAGTGTGTAGTACATATTACCAACAAACAGAAATCACTAATAGCCCGATTTACACCAAAATTACGATTGGCACTTTCTTCCCCCGGCCCCTTAAAATAGTAATTTGAATTGTATTTTCATGACTTAATGGTTACGACACCTTACAGGCACTTTACAGGACACGGAACATTTCTCGACAGTACTAAGAGTTTCTCAGACTCTAAATATTTATCACCAAGCTTGCTGGCTAATTGTAGTGTAATGCACTGAGGTAATTAACCTACGTAACTTACTGCCGATTATTTGACTTCCGAGCTTTGTTACGCAACATTTCGAATAATAATTTCGTTATATGAATTGTGGTGGTCGCATATAACACATGAAGAGACTTCACATAATATCAGTTCTTTTATATGAATCGTTGGTAATGTCACATGTCTGAGAGCCATCGGCAAACGTTTATCATCCATGTGCCTAACTCTGTGAGGTGAACTCAAAGAAGGAAATGGTTCCCAACGGTAAAGGTACTGAAGAAACGTCTGTTTGGTTGATTTGTATCGCCCGCTGAGGTAGGTACACCAATGATTTGTGAACCGGCAGCTACAGATTTTGAATTACATGAAAAAGAACTAAAACACAAAATTCCACTCATATAATTTCAGCTATAATGTAATTGACAGGGTTCGATTTCTTAAGCTGTGGCATGTTGGTACTTTTCCGTTTATGTTCACCCTCAGTCACAACGAACATTTCCAAATAATTGAATATTTACTAGCATTTTTATTACACACGCAAAGAAAGCGATGTAAAGTGAGTCTCTTATTTCACGCTGGTTGTTTCGGAGAAGAATGCTATAAAAACGGTTTCACTCTGCTTGCTCTAATTTTCACTAAAACGTTAGATTGTGATTTTACTTGCTTACATTATATTTTCATTGTTTCTCTTAGTTTTGTTGTTCTCATTTCCATTTATATTTAACATTAATTTTTGTCCTATAATGTGAATAAATGTTATTTGTATTGTAGTGAATGGCTATATTTTTTTCCCCCATAGAGCCACATATTCATTTTAAATTCTAGATGAAGCCGTTTGCAAAACCAGTGCTTTAAAATATTAATTTGTGGTAATTTACGTTCTAACGTTAATAGTCTCGGTCACGTTTAATTCATATCGTCACAGACAAAAGTCCAAATCGGCGCTCCACGACCAACAACATTATCATTTATAAAACAAGCGTCCCCAAGCAACGATGAATTACAGTAGGATAACATCAGCGCCGTAAACAATGCAGATGAGCGGAGCCGGATTGACGATAATTCTGTCACATTTCCACACGGCTGTGAGCCATGATCTGCGGTATTTATAAGCCTCTGGGAATTAATCACAGACATATCTGCTCCTATATATGCAGCGTGGACCTAAAAGAGGCAATCTATTATCAATAGCAATGCACAGAAACTAACGATGTGATGTACTTATAGATAGCGTTAAAAAATATTTGAAATGTATAGTGCGTATATTGCTGGAAAATTGTAATATTTATTGTGTTTCCCTTACGGTTAACCTATTAACGCGAAAGTAGCGTGGTTTAAGAAGGATACTGGCAGAGTAAATATCATGGCTTCGTTAACCGAAGTAGCTCAACAAATTGAGTAAACTTGTAAATTTTTTATCATATAAAAATAATAAGAAAAATTAAATAATTTCTATTTAATTTATACGATTTTGAATTTCTTACGTGAAGTTTTAACTATATTTCCAGATATCAAACCATAGTTAGAACATTGATTGTTATTTGGTGGTAACGACGGGTAATTTGCATGTTCGTAATTTAAGTTTAGATTTTAGACGAATTATCCAATTCTATTTGCTCGAGGTTCACGAAAGGCACTCTGATTATTTCCTAACTCTTATCACATCCATTCCTCGCAGGTATCTCGTGCTAATTGTATGCCAGCAGAATGCGTTAGCACCAGTCATGAAAGTGGCAGCTTAGAACAAAATGAAGTAACTTTTCGTCATATATATTGAATAGGGTGAACCACGAAGTCTTTTATTGAATGTTTAAGAATCAAAGACTTATATAACCACGTAATGTTTGCAGTTTATAAAAATATCTTCTAACCCTACATGGAAGACTTCAAGATTAAAACCAACTTACAGGAACAGAAGAAACTGATCATTTGTAACAGAGNTTCTAACCCTACATGGAAGACTTCAAGATTAAAACCAACTTACAGGAACAGAAGAAACTGATCATTTGTAACAGAGGTAAAATAGAAATTACCTTCTTAGGAAATCAGCACAAGATGAAAATCTAAAGAAGCTAGAGTAGAAAGGAATATAAGAAGCCTTGTTTACAAGTCACTGAAACCTTAAATTTTTTCACCCCCAAATATCTTTCTTACTCTGCAGTTTAGCAGAGTTGTTCAANTTACAAGTCACTGAAACCTCAAATTTTTTCACCCCCAAATATCTTTCTTACTCTGCAGTTTAGCAGAGTTGTTCAGTTGTCTTTACCTAATATCCCATGGATGCGTACACAAGTCTTTGAAGAATTGGCTATTAATTGTTACTGTCACTAAATCTTTATAACGTGAAGAAGTAAGAAATTAGTATTTATTTTTGTGTTTGAATATGATTTATTTTTAGACGGAAATGGCTGAAATTGATGGTCCGTATTCACTATTTCAGTCCCTTGTTTTGTACATTAAGGGGAATATAAGTCCTCAATAGGAAAAATCTCCGTGTTTACTTACGGTTTTAGAACAGTTTGTCTCTTTTCGGAAACATATACATACATTGCTGGGGTAAATAGACAAACATTTTTTTTGTGTCTTCTTTTTAGTTAATTTAATTTCACTTCCCCTGGCTCAAAATCTTAACATGGAAGTAAAAAAATAACTTCTTATAAGACTACCTTCTNTTCCCCTGGCTCAAAATCTTAACATGGAAGTAAAAAAATAACTTCTTATAAGACTACCTTCTGTTAACTGTTGTTGTCAAAAACTTCGGAATGCAACAACTGTTTCCTCCTCTTAAGTTTGTCTCTTTAAGAAATCTCTTTCTCTTTATCCATTGCAAGGTGTCAATAATAACGTCATTATCCATTGCAAGGTGTCGATAATAACGTCATTATCCATTGCAAGGTGTCGGTAATAACGTCATCAGCGGAGTGTATTTCTGATAAATATTTTCTTCAGTAATATTAATAGTTCTGATTTTTGTTGGTGCTATCAGCCATTGTTCAGAACAAGGCCACAGCATGCATCTACAGTTCTTCTATAACGTACCGTGCACGCGCACATACAGAATCCACAAATAACATTAGAAGGTTATGTTTTGCTCAATCAAGATGGCAATTATCGTAGGAAAACATACTGATAAGTATCCCGTAACGAAGTCTTTGTAAAAAATGTAGTTCCCTGTAAAATAATAAAATATTACAGGTGAGCAGCTCGCACGGACGTAAGATTGTAGAGTTTGATATGAAATCGGCATCATCTTGCCTTGTTTGTATCGTCTTTGTATAGTGTAAAACACCGTATAACCTTATTAATAAATCATATATCTTAAAGGGCCTGCCACAATTGAGAAGACGCGTCAGTTTGATCTGTCCGAGCTGACTGCGCTGTCCATCATACAGAATTTAATTGGTTCACGTGACCTTTGACGTCAGATGCCGATAGTGAAGTCATGAGGTGAGCTACTGACCGAATGGAGATGGTTGAACTTAATCTTTTGAGCTCAGACAGGACGGACTGCACCATCCGCATCTGATGTCATCAATGCTGAGACCAATAAGATGCTTTGTTATTACACAGAAAAACGAAAGCGCGCGAAGAGTTACGGTTCGTAAATAACAATTTGGTAGCCAATAGATTCGTTTAGTGCTTTCAATATGGAGAGCTAGACGGTTTGCTAAGTGATTCAGTGCAGCTGAAGTCATTTTATATAGTATCAACAACAAGCAGTATAATATGTGATGACTAAATATCAAAATATACAACAAATGTTAACATAGAAATGTAAAAAAAAAATGGCGACCTGTTTTCCCAACTGCATCCATCAGACAACCTGATTGCGGCATGCGAGGCTCGTGATCGGAAATCTGCGTGGACTGACATCAAGGTCGAATGGCTCGGACAGATTAAGATTCTCCAATAAGAAAGTGACGTAAGATACATTACACGAGATTACGAAATATTACAAAACTTCACGTTATATTTTCCACCAATCCGCCACTGTTAATGTTGTAGACGTTCGAGAACCATTCAAGTGTTGACCGATGGAAGTTTCTGCAAGAATATATTTTTCTATTTGACTGGACCGCAAAAAAATTAGGCTTTTGAGAGATAACTTATTATGTATCCCTGAAATTTGTTTACGGTAAATCACAGTGACATACGGCCAGTCACAGCAAACTTGGTGAAGAGACTTAGAGCTTTGTGGAGCTCATGCATTTAACAAAATAATTCACAACATGTTCGTTTACGCCGTCATATTCATGCAAGGCTACATCAAATTTTTTTTGTAAAATATTTTTAAAGGAGAAGGGGTGAATAAATTTATTTCTTTTGACAGAATGAAGCTGTTAATAACGCAATAATTTTGCCCTGGCGGAAATTATTTATTCCATTCCATTAATATGGCTTTTTGTTTGAAATATAGAATTGTTTCAACATAAATGGCAATTTTCAGAGAGTGGCCTTTGGACGCTATAAAAGGAAGAGAGAGAGAGAGAGAGATGGGAATTAAAATCAATACTCTAATTAGTGGTGTTTGCTGCTACATTGAAAAGTAGATTATTGCGTCGAACGAAATTTCACACACAGGCCGGCCATATGCACACTCCGAAGCAAATATTTTTATCGCTAGCTACGTACATACTGTTTGTCGAAAAATGGTATCACTCGTGTCGNTGCACACTCCGAAGCAAATATTTTTATCGCTAGCTACGTACATACTGTTTGTCGAAAAATGGTATCACTCGTGTCGTGATACGTGTATCATAACTGCAGAATGATTCACTTTCAGTAGTTTTTATTGGTAGACAACAGTTAAAAACGGAGACNTGATACGTGTATCATAACTGCAGAATGATTCACTTTCAGTAGTTTTTATTGGTAGACAACAGTTAAAAACGGAGACAGGCAAAATACTAAAAGGCAGAAGTTTACGTTGATATAATCCATTCACGGTTATGTCCAAATGTTCTGAAGCTGTGCTAAACTTCTACTTCCAAGAAATTCCTCCGCCCCATGCAAACAAGGCTTGACCTAGTCTAGAAAATTACACGAGACGAGCAACGCATCACATTCTTGCGCACTCAATATAATAATATTTTACATAAGCAATAATTACTACTAGGCGATGCCAACACACATATTTTCTCTCTGTTTTTACTCACATTAATTATGAATAAAAAATAATAATTTATAAATAAAATGCAAATGAAAGTTGATCAATAATGTTCATTTTAGATTATCACAAATGCAAAACGCTTGTGATACATGGCATATTTAGGAAACAACCAATCACGTCATATATGGTATCNTAGATTATCACAAATGCAAAACGCTTGTGATACATGGCATATTTAGGAAACAACCAATCACGTCATATATGGTATCATTTTCCAAAGGCTTTATTTAAAAAATGTGAAGAAACTGCAATTTGACTTTATAGCTGAAAAACCCTGTCTTCGTGGTGTCCGCATTCACTAGATGCTCTATCACTTGTTTAAAGTCGAGATTCGTCACTGAAATCACATCTTAAATTCGATGTCTTTGGCTAAGGATACATTTCACGTCATTCGCCTCGCATGTTTAGCATACAAGGGTGACCTATTTTATGGCCTTCCTTTAGGTACACTGTTGTGGAAGGAGTTTACTGAATAATAAAACTATGCCAAGAATCTACGTGTTTGACTTTAAACTACAACATTGAAACGTTCAGTAAATTCCCTCGACTTGCCAAGACAAAAATCGACATGTTTTTAATGAGTGTTTAAAAAAAAGTATATCAGTGGTCTCCAGTATACGACATAAATAAATATATTATAAAAAAAATATTCTCGTAGCAGGTAACGCTTAATGTTATATGCCTAAAGAATATTTGGTCACGAAGTCAAAATAATTCGCAGTGTGACCTATTAAATAATGTAATTGAAAACAGAAGTGACAACGAATCTCATTTCTTACTCGTACTTTGTAAGAAAATGCGTGTCTTTACGTTATGCACAGGCAGCCGCAAGTTATTTTACTACGCACACTGTGTTGCGCAACCAACCCTATGCGTAAATGGCTCTGACGTATTTTACTGATTTCTGGTGGACAACTGGTAAGAATATTTTACCCCCAGTACGCCGAACCGATTAAGACATTCAACATGATCAACACTGGATTTTTGCATGTGGGAAACGTTAGAGGAATAATATATCCATTGCGAGTTCCGGTCAGAGTTTGATAGGAAATAGTCATCTAAATAAAAAATAATTCAATAATTTTTAACCTTATATATGAAATTATATAATTATTTCTATACCTAAAAAAGAACATGTGAAATCATTATATACTATTTTACAATTGAATCACATTATTGGGATATAAGTTTTAAATTCTGAGATTTTAGATAAAATTTTTAACTCTTTACGTCATTTATATTTCACGTAAACAAATATTTATTTATTAACTTTAATTCGAGAACATAAGGTAGTTAAATTATTCATGTTATGTTAAATAACTGCAGATGAAGTAGTGCGTAATGAAACTGTGCCATTTAAAAATTCGGCACTTTATTTAAATCTTTTGCGAACCTAATATTCTGAAATTAGGTCAGTCGAAATGATTGTGAACAGTTTTATTAAATGTCTGGTTACATTCATATTTTAATTGATTGAGGTAAATAATGATTGTATTCTTCATTTGAAAAATATTTAATTTACGTAATTCTTAATTGCGTTTTGTTTATGCAGTATTTATTTATGACAACTTATACAATGATGAAAATTTTCTATATTTTGATTTGTTTGTCAAAGTCTACATAATGTATTATATAAATATATGTGTGTGTGTGTTTGTGGATATATATCAGTTTTAATATTTAGGTCGTTGGCATTGTTTCAATTCATTATTTCTTTGTGTGGTTTCAAAGGTACGTTTAGGATCTCCTCAGTCACCCAGTCGAGAGGTATTTCGTGAATTTGTTTTTCTGCAGACTGGATGTTAACGGCAGCATTTTAAATACTATTGTATGCTTTATTTCTGTAACTCGTCATATGGCTGCATTTCTGTCATTGCTTTTGCTTGCACTTTTGTAGCTTGATCACGGGATAACGACGTAATTTTACAAAAAAAAAATGGCCTCCTCCTTACGTGATATTTACCCCCACCTCTGTGTGTATGGACGTAATTCATCTCTTTGGACCGCGCACTACATCTATCGGCAAAAGTTTATTATTTTCGTTCGTATTTTGTTTGGCAGCTCTGTGTAGCCCACGTAGCGTTGTTCAAACATTTCTGAGCCTGCTGAGCTGCCAGAGTGTTTTGTGCGTATTGTGTTGTGGCGAATATGGCTTTTTTTGGCACATACGTACCTGTTTTATGTTTAAATTTTCCATCATGTAGTAAGCTCTAGAATATCATAATTATTGGTTGTTACATTTTTTTTAATATATTTTTTTCTGGCATTCAACCTACAGTATAGTCTCCTGTGTGAGGATTCCTGGACTCAATCCTCCAGTTTTCCTTTGTTTGTGGGTCTCGTTTCCGTTTCCCGGCTTTTATTTCCTAATGTGTAGGTGCGTACTGCACTTTAATATTTTCTTTACTCGCAGAATGCATACACACACCTCCGATTCCCCAGTCTCCAGGAGAATGTGCATGCACCCACCTCCGCATCCATTTCTCTCAACTCCTGTGCGCTCGCCGCCAGGACAAGTGAGTCACATCAGACAGTTGCCTACCTCAAAACAACTATCCAAACCAGATAAAGTATAATTTGGTTTTTCAAAAACTCTATTTTATAGAATTTCAATTATTATGTATTAAATTGCGTCTTTTATTATTCATCGTGTTAATTCCGAAAATTTAATGTATTAAGTTTGAGGTTATCACATTATTTTATATTTAATACATATTTGCTGCTTTAGATGTTTGAGGTGCATTCCAAAGAATTTTTCTTATGTTTTTATTTGAAAATAATTTGAATTTAAATGTAATGCACATAATTAATTTCGGTCATTTATATGCTGATTCCTCATGTTTTCTGTCATCTATGAGTATATCTTAAATATTAAGCACTGGAGTTAATGAGAGTAATTGTATACAAAATAAAATAAATGCAATTTCAAATGTATTTGGATGTCTTTGCAAGTTTTTTAATTAATTGTAATGGAAACATTTACTTAATTTATTTTGCGTGGAAAATTAACTAATAAAATACAAAAAATATTCAGTAATACACAACCAATAGTCACATCTTGTGAATTATATAATTTTTTGTTTTCTCACAGCCTATCAATATCACTGCCATTATGTTCTCGGAGACATCCGCTTTCTTGAGAATGGCAAGTGTATTTACAATAGAATTTTCGGGTACCAGCCAAATATAGCTGTGAATAAACTACTCAGGCAGTTGGTGGACATCCTAATATCATTTTTTAATGAATAATATTTCAAGTATTTGAAATATTTAGTATTTATTATATGTTTAATACTTTCTAATAATTGTTGATTTTTTTGTAAAAAATATATTTAAATAAATTTAATGACATTTGAAATTGTAAAATTACAGGTTATTTTAAAACTGAATTTTTATAGTTTGTTTATATGTATTTTATGTTTAACGTATTTTTTTTATAATTCGTTATAATTTTTCCAATTATTTTTATTTTTAGATTTTTATGCTTTATGGTTATCCCAAGTCATAGCGAGAGCAAGGTCAAATTCTCCAGAGGTCAAGGTTAATATTACGCACACGCAACATGACTGACGTCCAAATGGAATGTGAAAGCACGAAAACCTTACTGTTTCGCTCCACTTTCCACCCCGTGTAGCCATGCCTTCGAACCAACATTATATTCATACTTACATCGACGTTAGTTTAAACCATATTCAATTTATACTTCTTAAATATCCTTAATGTTTCACATCTGTACATCGAACTCCGTCCAGAACTCACGTCTTATATACATATTTTCAATGGACATTGCAATGAACCGGTAGGTTTCCTCTATGTAATCCTGTCCATCCCCTTTCAATCTTGCATTCGGTTGATGCTCAATCAACATGTACCTTACTGCCATCGGCGGTGCAGATCTCTGCTGTTAATCAGTTAATTACCACCCTAATTTCCTCATCTTGTCCTCTTTCTCACTGTCACACACGTGCTCGTTACTCTCGTCGTTTATTCTAAAAACCTAAGAATAAATTTTGGGAAAGACAATAATTCAATAACTGCAATAATTTTGTCGCATTCGTACCAGGCACACTGGACTTATTTGATAAACACTCGAAGTCATTGTGCCAACAATATACACGAGTGAAAATGCATCGAAGAACACCTAGTTAACATAACCTAACGCAAACGGGATTATAAACACAAAATAGTGTTTGTAGAGGGAACTCGGATAGTAAGTCAAAATAGCACCACTTGCCTGCACCGGTCTGCAGCCATTAGATCAAGTGACGTATCGCAGATAATCTGAAAGCATGATGAGTGCAGTTGGCTGTGCGATTCCATCGCGTGTGTATCACAGAGTATGTCTGCAACGCTTGTAAGACGACGGGAAGCGCCGATTGAACAGTTAAGTTACTTTGAGCGTGTAAGTATAGAAGGAATCTGAGATGGTGGCTGGAAGTTCCGCAGAATTGCCACTCACTTGAGGCATGAAGTGTCAGTGATACACCAATGCTGAAGAAGATGAGTGACAGAGGGTTACCATGGTCGCCTAGCCCCACCAGTGCAACCTCGCTGCTATGTTGAGCGCCTGGAGAGAAGGATCGTTCAGGTCACCCTGACTGACAGAACAGCAACCGCGCGTGAAATCAGAGTCATTATGGCACCCCACGTGTCTGTACGAACAGTAAACAATCGGATATGGGAGAGATAGGTTTACGTTTTCGTGTTCCACTGAGATGCTTACCCCTGACATATGCTCGTCTTCGAGAACGTCCCCGGTGGTGTCGGGAAAGAGTGTGTTTGTGAAGCGAACGGAGAGAAAAGGTGCTCAGTGATGAGAGTCGTTCTGTCTTGGACAAAGCGATGGCTGTGTTCAAGTTCGTAGACGTGCNTAAAGGTGCTCAGTGATGAGAGTCGTTCTGTCTTGGACTAAGTGATGGCTGTGTTAAAGTTCGTATACGTGCGGGTGAGCGGGACAAACTATCCTGCATTCGCACTTGGCATACCGGACCCACGCTTCCGACTGTGGTATAGTGAGCATAAGCTACAGATTCCGATCGCCGCTACAGTATTCATTCAGGGGAACATGACGAGTGCGTCGTACACACGTGACGTTGTCAATCCGGTATTCCGACCATATCTCGACACACTGACGCAACCAAACTTCCAGCGCGATAACGTGCGTCTCAACGTCGTTCGGGCAACACATCATGCTCTACACAGTGCACGTATGCTACCCTGGCCTGTTAGGTCTCTATACACAAGCCCAATTGAGCTTGTGTGGGGCATGTGATGGTGTCTCGCATGGTTTGACGGGAAACACTGTGTTGCTATCGCAAGAGGAGGTAAGATATGCAAGTGCTAACACCATTTAGTTTTTGTTACATACTTGCTCTCAATACAGAAATTCTTGAACTGAGTCGTATATGTCTACTTCACCAGGTAAAGCAGTTAAGTTGGTTACTATATTTCTATTCACAACCTTCCTTTGAGACGAGGCTACGCTGCACACGATATGACAAATTAATTATTGGCTGTCTGTCATCCAACTGTGCTCAGAGTTGACTGGAACCCAATTATAGCTGTTGTGCGTGTACAACGTAATTTTAAAAGAGGTTGTGTTCATTAGGTCATGTAAACATAAATGATTATTCTTTGTAAAATTTTCATGGGTATATAAACCCTAGAATTCAAGGGTTCAGGGACTAACCCAGAGTGATTAAGAGTCTGTTAAGACAAAGTGTAATAAATTTTTCTGTAATATGTCGATAATAACGTTCATCACAAAGTAAATATTTCCTTATGGTCATCTGTTTTAACAAAACTCTGAAAACTGCGAAATATTTAAGTGTGTCAGCATTGTCTCAACCCAAATACGATGTAATAATNCCCTGACATATGCTCGTCTTCGAGAACGTCCCCGGTGGTGTCGGGAAAGAGTGTGTTTGTGAAGCGAACGGAGAGAAAAGGTGCTCAGTGATGAGAGTCGTTCTGTCTTGGACAAAGCGATGGCTGTGTTCAAGTTCGTAGACGTGCGGGTGAGTGGGACAAACTATCCTGCATTCGCACTTGGCATACCGGACCCACGCTTCCGACTGTGGTATAGTGAGCATAAGCTACACATTCCGATCGCCGCTACAGTATTCATTCAGGGTAACATGACGAGTGCGTCGTACAGCCGTGACGTTGTCAATCCGGTATTCCGACCATATCTCGACACACTGAAGCAACCAAACTTCCAGCGCGATAACGTGCGTCTCAACGTCGTTCGGGCAACACAGCATGCTCTACACAGTGCACGTATGCTACGCTGGCCTGTTAGGTCTCTATACATAAGTCCAATTGAGCTTGTGTGGGGCATGTGATGGTGCCTCGCATGGTTTGACGGGAAACACCGTGTTGCTATCGCAAGAGGAGGTAAGATATTCAAGTGCTAACACCATTTAGTTTTTGTTACATACTTGCTCTCAATACAGAAATTCTTGAACTGAGTCATGTATGTCTACTTCACCAGGTAAAGCAGTTAAGTTGGTAACTATATTTCTATTCACCACCTTCCTTTGAGACGAGGCTACGCTGCACACGATATGACAAATTAATTATTGGCTGTATGTCATCCAACTGTGCTCAGAGTTGACTGGAACCCAATTAAAGCTGTTGTGCGTGTACAACGTAATTTTAAAATAGTTTGTGTTCATTAGGTCATGTAAACATAAATGATTAATCTTTGTAAAATTTTCATGGATATATAAACCCTAAAATTCAAGTGTTCAGTGACTAACCCAGAGTGATTAAGAGTGTGTTAAGACAAAGTGTAATACATTTTTCTGTAATATGTCGATAATAACGTTCATCACAAAGTAAATATTTCCTTATGCTCATCGGTTTTAACAAAACTCTGAAAACTGCGAAATATTTAAGTGTGTCAGCATTGTCTCAACCCAAATACGATGTAATAATCCAACATTATTACGTTTTAGGCAGTGTTATATGCCGAAATTGTAAGCGTCTATCACAATTATCACTATATCGTAATATTCTACTCGTATTTCACGCACCTTTAGAAGCAATGTCAGAATAATGTAATTTAATAAATAAGAAATACTTGCAGGCTTTTTACAGTTAATTGAGCACCCTTGAAAAACATGCTTTAGATCTAATTTTCCGCCTATTTGGTATCCTTCCGCTATATGTAATATATAATTGCCATTCACCTGATAAATATATTCTCACAGTTATCAAGTGAAAATATGAACGCGTTGTGAATGTGAATACTTCACTATTATCCACAGCATGTTCGTAATACAAAATAAATTAAATAAAGTAAATTTATCGTCGAAAGATTTAAACGTAACAAAATCATTACACCTTTAATAGAAAGTAATGGCATAAACTGCATTACATACATTGCTACCAACTTTACTGAGAGCATGCTCGTTAATATGTTAGCTAAAATGCACTCAAAATAATTTTTCGCGTGTTGATATCGTTGCATACGCGTATTGAGAAATCACAAATGTTTCTCCCAATACATTCTTCGTAACTTCCCGGAGTATATTGAGGAAAAAATTGAATATGTAGTGAAGTTCTCAACTATGTAANCCCTGACATATGCTCGTCTTCGAGAACGTCCCCGGTGGTGTCGGGAAAGAGTGTGTTTGTGAAGCGAACGGAGAGTAAAGGTGCTCAGTGATGAGAGTCGTTCTGTCTTGGACTAAGTGATGGCTGTGTTAAAGTTCGTATACGTGCGGGTGAGCGGGACAAACTATCCTGCATTCGCACTTGGCATACCGGACCCACGCTTCCGACTGTGGTATAGTGAGCATAAGCTACAGATTCCGATCGCCGCTACAGTATTCATTCAGGGGAACATGACGAGTGCGTCGTACACACGTGACGTTGTCAATCCGGTATTCCGACCATATCTCGACACACTGACGCAACCAAACTTCCAGCGCGATAACGTGCGTCTCAACGTCGTTCGGGCAACACATCATGCTCTACACAGTGCACGTATGCTACCCTGGCCTGTTAGGTCTCTATACACAAGCCCAATTGAGCTTGTGTGGGGCATGTGATGGTGTCTCGCATGGTTTGACGGGAAACACTGTGTTGCTATCGCAAGAGGAGGTAAGATATGCAAGTGCTAACACCATTTAGTTTTTGTTACATACTTGCTCTCAATACAGAAATTCTTGAACTGAGTCGTATATGTCTACTTCACCAGGTAAAGCAGTTAAGTTGGTTACTATATTTCTATTCACAACCTTCCTTTGAGACGAGGCTACGCTGCACACGATATGACAAATTAATTATTGGCTGTCTGTCATCCAACTGTGCTCAGAGTTGACTGGAACCCAATTATAGCTGTTGTGCGTGTACAACGTAATTTTAAAAGAGGTTGTGTTCATTAGGTCATGTAAACATAAATGATTATTCTTTGTAAAATTTTCATGGGTATATAAACCCTAGAATTCAAGGGTTCAGGGACTAACCCAGAGTGATTAAGAGTCTGTTAAGACAAAGTGTAATAAATTTTTCTGTAATATGTCGATAATAACGTTCATCACAAAGTAAATATTTCCTTATGGTCATCTGTTTTAACAAAACTCTGAAAACTGCGAAATATTTAAGTGTGTCAGCATTGTCTCAACCCAAATACGATGTAATAATCCAACATTATTACGTTTTAGGCAGTGTTATATGCCGAAATTGTAAGCGTCTATCACAATTATCACTATATCGTAATATTCTACTCGTATTTCACGCACCTTTAGAAGCAATGTTATAATAATGTAATTTAATAAATAAGAAATACTTGCAGGCTTTTTACAGTTAATTGAGCACCCTTGAAAAACATGCTTTAGATCTAATTTTCCGCCTATTTGGTATCCTTCCGCTATATGTAATATATAATTGCCATTCACCTGATAAATATATTCTCACAGTTATCAAGTGAAAATATGAACGCGTTGTGAATGTGAATACTTCACTATTATCCACAGCATGTTCGTAATACAAAATAAATTAAATAAAGTAAATTTATCGTCGAAAGATTTAAACGTAACAAAATCATTACACCTTTAATAGAAAGTAATGGCATAAACTGCATTACATACATTGCTACCAACTTTACTGAGAGCATGCTCGTTAATATGTTAGCTAAAATGCACTCAAAATAATTTTTCGCGTGTTGATATCGTTGCATACGCGTATTGAGAAATCACAAATGTTTCTCCCAATACATTCTTCGTAACTTCCCGGAGTATATTGAGGAAAAAATTGAATATGTAGTGAAGTTCTCAACTATGTAAAGTAGATAGCTGTGTAGACAGTGAGTAGCGACTACACCATAACAATGCATATTCTCATTAAGTGCTACTCATGCAGCAGTTTTTGGCCAAGCACTAAATTCCCCACTTCTGGCGGCCATCGTATATCGTGGACTCTGGATGTGCACAATTTTGAAGTTATAGCTAAAATTAGAGTTTTTTTATTTCAGTATTTAGTAGGTCACATCATTGTGATAACTGAATTTGCCGTGGAAAGCAAAATGTTTCCGCTGGAATATTTTTCACTAGGATATGTATAGGCAGTAACATATAAACGAGGAATGTAATGAGTTAATAAATCTTTATGGTAAGACATTTGACTTTCATTAACTAATTTTTGTGTTACCTTTATTTGTACTTTTATGAAGGGAAATTAGCGTACGCTGCATCCATGCATAAGCATTTTGGGTCAAACATGCCATTTATCTGTAATTGTTAAGAATCGCATCTTTTCCGGAAACAAATCTGAGAAAATGTAATTAATTGGCTATACTAATCTCACTTAATATGAGTTAATTAGAAACATCACAATATTTGCAGTAGGTACTACGAAATGTGATATGATGGAGGGCTAAGGAAATCAGGGAAATTGTGATCTAAAATACGGAAACTTTATGTGGAACGTATGGCAATTAGATTGCTTAACCATGCTAAATACCTGAAGACCTAACCTTACTTCATGTAACACTACAAAAAGTAACCAGTGGTGTGTGGTGAGAAGGTGAGATTATTTTGTGTGTAGGCTATGGGAGGATTGTTGCACACAGTTATATGTGTGTGCATGCACACGAACACGCACATTATAACGATTTAATTACAAAATGTGAACTTTTAAACTGTTCAGGTGTATTCTTCATGTGGTAAAATGCACTAAACATTATAATAAACGCCATAGTTAAAATTTTTATAATATTTAAATAAAACTTATAACCGTTTTATACATACACTTGCAGTAATAAAATATACAAATATATACACTGTTATATAAACTATACGATGAAGGTCCAATTTATAGCTTGTTAGTTCATTTGTAAATTTATCAATATTTAACACTCTACGTATACTAAAAATTTAGATATTTGGGTGACGCTGAACAGTTGTATTTAGCTCAGGGACAATGAGAAATAAGTAAAATGGAAGAAGCAATGATGGAATACAATGGCGGAGGAAACTGAGCGATTCCAAGAAAAACTGACCTGACAATGGCAGCGACCACCACATTCACCACTTGCAAACATATGTGAAAATATAGACTTTATAACGTGAATAGTTTACATAATTATAGATCAGTTATAATATTTATTTTCAAAGAAGCTAGACGCTTCTTGCTTTTAAATGTAATTTATGATAATATTAGAAATATTTTGTCCATTTTGCATTTCACACAATCTTTCTCAGTGTGGCAGTAACAACAATCTTAATAATCGTTGCTGTTCTTGTGTGTTGCGGTTGTATATTTTTATTAATAAAAAAGCTGAAAAAAATTGTCTATGAAACGGAGACACTTTTTGCAGGAACAGTTCATAAATATAAACATGACGTAAACATCCACCACTCATTTTTCAAACAGTTTAGAGTTCAGATGCTTATCGAAATGTTTTCCCGTTGTATCTGTATCTGGAGCTAATCCCCAAACTGACAAAATTCCAAATAGAGTAACTATCCAAAGCACTTCAAGGATTGCAGTGGTTCTGTAACTGCCTGGTGCCACGTTGAACGTCCTGGTCCATTTCAGACAGCATACACTGCGGGACTCGTAGCTTACCTTGAAGAGAGAATGTAATCACAGGATATCGCAAAGGAAATTACTCTGTAATACATCAAAAATTAGAAGAAAATATACATTTAACTGATATTAACAATGTTCTGTACCCATACTTTGAACAAAAGAAACATATCATTCACTGCATAGTTAGCCTGGTATGTAAATAACGTATCTGCACGGGCTAAGTAGACTATGATCAACTGCTCTGCAGGCAGTGAACCTTGACCGACCATTCCCGAACGGCTCACGAAGGTACATCATCCCCTTTCAACGCTCACTTTGCCATAACAACCGGGAGAGCAGGCAGAGAGCAAACGTGAAATAAAATAATCGGACCCCCACGAAGGTGTGGTTCTGTACCTGTCGAAGGTAGCGTGAAGTACAGTGGGAGTCCACGCGCGCGTAAAATAAAATGTGAAAGTTTGGTAATGAAAACAGTAGCCCAGCAATAAGGCCGGGTAGTCGGTACTTACCAAGCGTCTGTTGAATACACACCACTGTTTGCAAGGGGCGTGTGTGCCGATGCACTATTGAATGCCAGCACTACTGCCCTATGATCATGTATATGTGAAAACTTCAAGATTCGCGGATGTTCGCCGCTCAATTACTTACGTATTTTTCACTCCACAATTTTCCTCATCTTCATAGTTCTCCTCACTTTCCCAATTCATAGTATGTACTGCAAATATCTTTATGCCCCCATTAAATTAGGGTAATGAATAAGAATCAAGTATTTTTTCAAGGGAAATTCTTAATACATTTTAAGTATTTATTTAGATTTTGCAGAGCTAACCCGGTTCATATTTAAGGTGGCTTTGTAAAACATGATGTAAAAATTGCATTAAAATATATTATAACAGGGGTTCCGAGGCTTTGTTTACGTATGTCGCCATGTTATATGCGTCCTACAATGCTGTAGGTGAGTGGAGTGTTGCTGCGCAAGTAGTATTCCGTCAGAATTTCACCGTATGAAGGATTGTGATTGTAGAATGGAGGGTGCTAGTACGAGTGCGTCTCAAGTTGAGAGTCGGCTATGTGGCGGGTGTTACCTAGACGAATACGAATTTTCTGTATTAACTTTGTCTTGGCCGTTATTGTATTATTACTTAGAAGATCATGGCGTATTGTGGTGTGATAGATGCAATGCATGCGCAACAGTTGTTTAATTGGCCGAGGACAGTGAATTTTCCCGTTGCCAACGGTCTGTGAGGACATGTGCTGGTAAGAAATATAAAAAGCTCTTTTGTAATTTTATCAAATATTTTTTCTGCAAGGCACGTAATTTTCAAAGAGTTATTATCCTGTAACAGTAACTTGTAAATTTACGTATCATTTTATTGCAATTACTAATCCTTGCACCATGTTGTAAGTCAAACGTGTCATATTAGTGTGCCTACCATAGTTGATTGGTCGTACTTTTGTCACGAGGTGATGGTTAGGAAAAAAATGTATACTAACGGGCGTATCGTCCAGGGGCAGTGGATTTTCGGTAGAATCAAGAGAGTTACAAATAGGAGTTGCATTCACCACCTACATAGGTCAGTAATATGAAATACGTTGGAGATTTTTATCATTGTGACGACAGTAATTTATTTATGTGACTGCTTCTTGTAACATATCTGACAGGCTGGAGCACGCCAGCATAGCCAACCTTCCTGATTCACCTCAAGCATAGCCCTTAGCACTCAAAAATACTGTTCAAGCATTGCCAAACATTACGCATCGTTCCAGAGTTCCAGTGCCAGCAGGGCAGTAAATCACCAAAACAGTAATTCTAGGCATGCCGGCTTTATTTTGTAGGTAGTCGAGCACAGAGCACCTGAATACCTACGAAGCTGGGATTTTGTCATAAAAATAATAACAGGATACGTATGCCGACGCACGATATTGCACCAGCACACATACCTGTTGTGATATAATAATTGTTAAGTCCCATGACGTTAGACCAGGTCTTCCTGCGTTTCGTGCAATAAAGACACCAATTTGACATAAACTACACATAATTCGTATGAGTTTGACCTGTAAATTTCCCTTATCTTCATAGCTCTTCCCACTATCTCGTTTGGTAGTTTGTACTGCAAATATCGCGATGCCCCTATTAAATTCGTGTTCAGTGTGAAAAGTACCCAGCAAACACGAAAGGTACGGGTTAGAATCGGGCCGGTGAAAGCAAGCCGACTAACTTCGGCCAGCTAATTCTGGCCCGCTGCCTTTTGCCGGAAGCGGGCCAATATAAATATGGGTAGTAGGCTGTTTGCCGACAGTGTCAAAAATATCCTGGATTGAACCGATAAGACACAAAATGGATACCTAACTGTTGGTGGGTCTGTGGTGGCCGAACGTCACCAAAATTCTGCGCCTGCACTGGCTGGATGTCGCCACGATACTGGGCCTGCAATGGCTANCTCCAAGGCTGGATGCAGCCGCGATGCTAGGCCTGCGATGGCTGGATGTCGACATGATGTCGGGCCTCCAAGGCTGGATGCAGCCGCGATGCTAGGCCTGCGATGGCTGGATGTCGACATGATGTCGGGCCTCCAAGGCTGGATGCAGCCGCGATGCTAGGCCTGCGATGGCTGGATGTCGACATGATGTCGGGCCTCCAAGGCTGGATGCAGCCGCGATGCTAGGCCTGCGATGGCTGGATGTCGACATGATGTCGGGCCTCCAAGGCTGGATGCAGCCGCGATGCTGGGCCTGCGATGGCTGGATGTCGACATGATGTTGGGCCTCCGAGGGCTGGATGCAGCCGTGATGCTGGGCCTGCGACGACTGGATGTCGCAATGGTGCCCGTTCTGTGTGGCATGATATCCAGACAGTACGACTATGCAAAAAGCTTTCATTTTTTTTGGTTTAAGACTTCAGTAAATTTTATTTTTTCTTTACAAATATTAATTTTATTTACTTTCAACACATTATATGATATGGAAATATTAAAATACTTTGCTTGCCGAGTGCAGGATCCGAACCAAAACACCTTTAGTGGATAGCCCACCATACTAACCTGTACTCCACTGAGTAAGTTCCTGATTCCGTTCTGTAATTTGGAAATATATAAAGACAAATTGTTTTAAAAGGAATGCTTAAATTCAATGAAAATGTAACAAATTATTTTGAAACATTGAATATTTAACATTAATTTTTCGTGAGACTTGCAAACAAAACAATTTTTCTTAAATTTTAACATATAGATATGTCGGATGGTTGTACGAATGAAAATAATTCAAATTAAACAAATGTCATGCGTTACTACGTGACACATATTTGATCACCAATTAAGAAGCCATATATATAGAAAATTATTAAAAATAAAAAAAAATTCGTATACTTTAACCATTTTTTTTAAACATATGTATTAACTGTTATTTGGTGATACATATATGTTAAGCAATTAGTTTAAGTTATGATTTTTTTTTATTTTACAACTTAGTTATTATTTGTTATTGCAGCTTCAGAAAAACCAAAATGTATATTTGACATTAAATTATTTAAATTATATAAAGTTTACTCATTTTTATTCGAGCAAACTTACAATACATAAAATGCGTCTAAGTTTAATAAAATTAGGTACAAATATAACATTACCAATTTTGTGNACATATTTGATCACCAATTAAGAAGCCATATATATAGAAAATTATTAAAAATAAAAAAAAATTCGTATACTTTAAACATTTTTTTTAAACATGTGTATTAACTGTTATTTGGTGATACATATATGTTAAGCAATTAGTTAAAGTTATGATTTTTTTTTATTTTACAACTTAGTTATTATTTGTTATTGCAGCTTCAGAAAAACAAAAATGTATATTTGACATTAAATTATTTAAAATATATAAAGTTTACACAATTTTATCCGAGCAAACTTACAATACATAAAATGCGTCTAAGTTTAATAAAATTAGGTACAAATATAACATTACCAATTTTGTGGTATCAAACGCCCTTAATGTTAAACATTTTGCAGATGAACAAAAAAAGTCAATTTCATGAAGAGTAACGAGTTCTTTACTACCCAGCACAAAGTCACAGCAAATGCAGTATTCTTGGTATCTTGCATAAACATTTGAACTATTACATGTAAATTTAGCCATTAAAAATACCCATGTGATTATGTGCTAGAGTGTTTAGCAGCCATCAGTGTGACAGGGTGCCATAGAGGCTGTCATAACTCTATTACCAGGAAACGAAATTGCAGTACGAATTTACATGATACTCAGAAAATTTATATAGGTCTTTGTTATACTAAATATATGCTAGATATTCATGTAAATGTAACAATAATTTATAGACATAAACACAAAACAGATAAGTACAGTTTATAAATAATTTATGTACATGTAATACACAGTACTTTATAACCTAATCGGTATTACCTTCTCATTAGTTATATATATGAAATATAGGCATTTTTAAAATGAAAAACTCAAAAATTTTGTAAATCAATATGTAAGCCCATCAATTGTAATTAAATATTATATTAGAACTGTGGCAATACACCAAAACATCTAGGTTATTTGTATAAAAAAAAAATATTAAAAGAATGCACATACTATACATACTAATTTTCTCTAATTCATTACTGGGCCGTAATAAATGAGATGTTGCCAAGCTTACCGAAAAGACAAAATTGTTGTATCGGAATCAGCCCAAAATATTCTTTCAGGTATTGATGACCGATTGGCTTTGAGATATCATGCCAACATAACTTCGGTGATATCCATCCTTTATTATAAATAATAAACCGGGCCTTTGTCTTAATATAGATGGCAAGCAATACGTCTCAAAAAGACATGCCGTTGTCAGATGGCTATATTCTTGCATATAAACTACAGTTGCCGACAGTGCCGGTATCGGGCCGACAATTTGCCGACACTTTGCCGACAGGTTGTGTTTGATGGGTTATGTCAATATATCCGAAAAACTGCAAACTACTACCTGAAAATGGTTTATATGGACATTATTAATTACCATTAATGTGAGTTTCATGGGGGATCATGTAAATTGCAGTATATACGATGACANATTAATTACCATTAATGTGAGTTTCATGGGGGATCATGTAAATTGCAGTATATACGATGACATGTGATACTGAGGCGGCTATGAAGATCGGGATGATTTTGTGGTAAAACACGTATAATGTATGTCAAATTTGATTGTATCGAGTCGTTGAATCATGTTAAATGCGAGAATGCCTCTGAAAAACAAATATTTATTTACAAACAGTTATTCACAGGATATGTTTTGCCGGAGTGCTAAGGTTATACAGGTATAAACCACGGTAATCAAGCAAGCAGTGTTGGAACATCACTTAATTCTATTGGGATTTTCACGACTTACCTTTTTGATATCCAAGATAAGATTGTACTACGTAACATATTAGCAGTAGAAAAATATGCCACTTCCTAACTGATATTATAAATGCGAATGTGTGTTTGTTTGTTATTTTGTTCTTCTTACACGTCGCAACGAAGCAACGGATCGACGTGATTTTTTGCACAGAGATAGTTGGAGGGCCGGGAAGTGACATAGGCAACTTTTTTATCCCGAAAAGGATCTCATTCTCTCAGGAAATTGTTTTTAGTAAAAATAGCGCTTGGTGTACAATGCTGCGTCAATGTAAGTTGATAGTGTGGGACGAAAGCTCAATGTTACACAAAAAAGCGATAGAGGCCCTAAACCAAACCCTACATGATATACGAAACAATACAGACATTATGGGAGGAATGGTTGTGTTACTGACTGGTGACTTCCACCAAACTCTACCGGTGATTCAGAGGGGCACACCTGCAGATGAAATCAAAAACTGTCTCAAGTGGTCAAGCTTATGGGCCAAGAAATTCAGCTTGACGACAAATATGAGTCAATGACGTTGGTACAGGACATTATGCTGATAGACTATTAAAAATTGGAGATGGGCGGTTAGAAACAGATGCCGAGGGCTGTGTGTCACTAACGGGAGATTTTAATAATTGGTGCAAAGTGATACGGAACTGATTGCTAGCGTTTACCCAGATCTACAAAGAAATGTAAATGACGACCAGTGGCTATGTAAAAGAGCGATTCTAGCCCCAAAAAATGACATCGTTAATGCTCTGTTCTGTGTTTATGATAAGTGTGTCTACTAACAAATGCCGTTTTTT
The DNA here is from genome assembly GCA_002778355.1 of Clitarchus hookeri. Lineage (NCBI taxonomy): Eukaryota > Metazoa > Arthropoda > Insecta > Phasmatodea > Phasmatidae > Clitarchus > Clitarchus hookeri. Next base: position 24,561 of record NQII01004520.1, read on the forward strand.
CTCCCCATAAGTTTGTTACTATAACCACGTGAGCGAAGCCAAGGTTGGAATCTGTAGGAGTGGTGAAGGGGGAGTGTAACACGAGTCACGTGCGCTTGGCCGGCACTCAGTTGGCTCGCGTCGTTAGTAACAAACTAACCACGTTCGAGAATGTACGTGTATTTATTGCAAGTCCGCTGCGAATTTTGATTCCGATTATTTATTTAAAAAAAAAAAACCTTAACAATAATTCCATAGTTCACGCGAGCAGAGCCGCGGGCACAGCCAGTATAGTATATCATGGAAAAAGACGTTCGCCGGTGTTGTTTACAAGTGGTTTACGTGTATTGCCGTAATACTTTTGTTAAACAACAATGCACAGGGACAGAAAACAAATCCGCATCGATTTTCGCCTGACATATTAATTTTTACCTATTTCACGTGACGGTTGTATGCTGGGAGTGTGCGAAATTACACTGCACCTTGTGAATTTGACCATATGAAGGCGTGTGATTTACGAGTGCTATTAAGCATGTTTCGTTGCGAATATTTCCATTTGATTTAATAAATCTGATTATTTTGTGAAAATACAAGCGTTTATTTGCAATCATGTCCATGTGAAGTGTATCAATATAATTATTGTGCAGAAATACGAGTGTTTGTGGAGTTTTGACAAATTTAATAGAAGTTATCGTGTCCCATATATATACATATTTCTGTGCATGTGTGTGTGAGAGAAAGAGAGTTATTAGCAATACCTCACGAAAGAGCTACATTCGCTCCTTACATGTGTGAGTAACGTAATTTGTAGTCCATGTTTTGCGTGGAAAGTAAGTTGTAGTGAATTTNACATTCGCTCCTTACATGTGTGAGTAACGTAATTTGTAGTCCATGTTTTGCGTGGAAAGTAAGTTGTAGTGAATTTTACTGTGTAGAAAAGCATTGAAGAGCTTTCGTACTGCGGTAACCTAGACGTGTCAAAAGCAAAGGGCATAACCAAATTAAACATAACTCCACGATAAGTTGTAGTTTTTTACTGTGTTCCTGTTTAAATGATATTCAAGCGTTGCCCCCTCGCAATGAAATAAAACTGTTCAAGCACAGCCAAACAATATGCCCCGAGTCACAGTCTCAGTGCCAGCAGAGGAGTAAATCCCGAGAACAGTAATTCTAGGCACGTCGGGTGTTTTTGTGGGTATAAAGCGCGAAGCACTCTTGCATCTGCAAAGCTTGGAGTTTACCATAAAAAAAAAATAAGTTGTATGTGATTCAAGAATACCGAAGTTACATGAAGTTAGGTCAGTTCTTCCTGCATTTAGAGCAGCAAATCAAATTTGATTGGATAAATTATATTTTGTTATTTATTTGACCACAATTATCCCGATCTTCATAACTCTCCTCACTATCGCGTTTGGTAGTATGTATTGCGAACATTTCGATGCACCTAGTACATTCATGTTTGGTGTTATTAGTAGTGTCGATATACTCGATGTATACCATTTAACGAGATTTTTTTATTTTCGGAAAATCTGCTATTCTTAACGATTTCTTAATGCACTCCAAATGAAGTCAGCATAATCGAGCAAACTGTAGCCTGATCTTAAACCCAATTCATGCTTTAAATTCATCTTGACTAACCTCGAAGTTGTGGACTGTTAAAATTTTTTTTGCGAAACCCCTGAATTTTGGGGTGTATATATGCGTCCAGCATTATACCCGTAATTCAATGCCACAGGTACTTACAGGTTATTAGGTGGCATAGGTCCTACCATATAACACACACGTACATACATTTCGTTCCACAGGATGACAAAATTTGAAATGCATTCTTTTCGAGAATTTTTCGGCACACGCAGCTCTTAAATTCAAACCACAAAAATATAAAAATAAAACGCCTGTTAACAAAAAATATATATAGTCTATTTACATGCCTGTACAGTAAATATGATTTCAGATTCAGAAAAATCTTTCCGTACACAAAATTAAGCAACGACGGTGCAATGCTGCCAACAGTATCCGCTGACATAAATTATTCCTTCTTGAAAATTATTGTGAAATATAAAAATTTTATTAAAAACTTTTCTGCACTAAAAATAAAGTAATGACGGAGTAATGCTGTCAAGAGTTTCCACTGATGTTTAAATAATTTCTTATTGAGAATTATTGTGAAATTATAAAATTTCATTACAAAAATACAGATTAACAATAATAGTTAATATGCAGGTTTCTGTTACGTAAAACGCTACAAAAATACTTGCGTGTGCATTTTCTCAAACTTAATTTATTTAATAACAACAGACATTGTTACGTTACGGTAATACTAGATCGGTATATTATTACTAATTGTTTTGGGATGCAGGAAATATGCCTACATATTGACGGTTGAAAAATAAGTTTCCGTAAGACTTAGATTATGTGTTGGCAGTGTATTGTTAAAGAATTGTCTTCAGTAAGTCATAGAGAATGTCACGAATGTGTGATAAATGTTATCATTTGACTTAAAAATAACTTTATAGGCGGATTGATTCAATCGCACTTACTATAAAATTTAAACATTTATAATTATACTTACGTATATGATAAAAAATATAAAGTGGCGTTGCAATTATGATACTTGGCGTGATAATACTGTTACATTTCATTACAATCTGAACGATATATAAAAAGTTATTAGAAAAGGGGAGGGGCATATACGTCGCAATTCACCAGACAGACATTCAGATAAGCCTATCTTTCCATCGGAAAGTAAATAAAAAAATTAATCACTGCCATTAAAAACCATTAATACGTCTAACATACCACGAGTTTGGCATGCAACGTGCATACGACATAAAAATAACTGATCATAAATATGGTTTCTACATCTATCCTATTCACGACGTGGAAAATCTTCAAATATATAGAGTTGAGTAAACCTGTAGCTCTAATAGTACAATTTTTTTAATACACTCAGATTGCATTAAATACACATATCCAAGATTTGCATTGGAATAGATTACAATTTATTTCAAACCTTAAGTAAAACCTCTCTACAGGAAAGATTATTATCATTTGATAGAGTAAATATTCGAAGCAGTCACAGGCACCGGAGAGGTAATATTAAGATGCCATTTCAAGGCCGGGGCCACCAGGTAGTCAAATCCAATCGTTGCGTATACATTGCCTCCTGCAGTATTGAAACAGAATAGGTAATTATACAGAGATTGTCGCAATCTCCATCGGCGCACGTCAGCAATGTGGCGTCACTGGCCATGAAACTGTCTGAACAGAGTTCGTCAATCAGCGCCTGGTAGCTTACTTGCCAGAAGGTATCCCACCTAATAGAAACATTTTCGTTGCAAGCGGTACCCAATAATGCACAAGGTCTGTTCACAGATTCTCCTGTAACCGTTTGCGAAAGGATGTGTGTACATTAAAATAACCGCCACTCAATTTCCCTCTGAATATTTATCTATTGTTTGGTACGGAGGGAAGCCAGGCCCACCAATCACTGGAAATATATGGTCGGTGCAGGTAACCAAACCCAGATCTCCCGGCTGGAGGTCACATGAACATTTGTGAGTTTCCACAAATAGGCAGAGACCTCCGAAATGCAGGCTTTTATTTTTCAGTAGTTTGAAAATAATGTTTTACGTGTCCACCGATTTCTGTCATTGGCGGAAATACAATATAGACTGCTGAGAAGTTTTATTGGGCGAACAATTTAAGTTGAAAGATAGTGTGACCAATTCAGTGCTAACGTCGCCACAAAGATCGTGTAAATACCAGAAGGTCACGAAATCAGGTATTGTTTTCACTGAGTAAAGGTAAATAAGTCTCATGTCTTATCGTCGAAATAAATGTGTTAGGTTAACACTTATGAATACTGAAATAATAACTTTAGTTTTTGGATGTTTAATGCACTTTAGTGTGACAATGAGCAATTTTGTACAATATGTACTTGTATAACAATTTTAGAGTTTCACTTGACCGGTTCATGGATAAAGTGATTAAGCCCATGGAAATACTAATTTTACATATGGCGGAATAATTCACAAAGTGTGTACAAGTAGATCATAAGCAGGGCTTTCAAAACTGCTCAGTTTATCGTGAAACAGTATATAAAATTTTTTAAGAAGAATTGGCTAGGTCTCATAAATTGTGACTGTGAGCAACTGGCATGTACCGATTCGCAGGTGTTTCTNACATTCGCTCCTTACATGTGTGAGTAACGTAATTTGTAGTCCATGTTTTGCGTGGAAAGTAAGTTGTAGTGAATTGTACTGTGTAGAAAAGCAGTGAAGAGCTTTCGTACTGCGGTCACCTAGACGTGTCAAAAGCAAAGGGCATAACCAAATTAAACATAACTCCACGATAAGTTGTAGTTTTTTACTGTGTTCCTGTATAAACGATATTCAAGCGTAGCCCCCTCGCAATGGAATAAAACTGTTCAAGCACAGCCAAACAATATGCCCCGAGTCACAGTCTCAGTGCCAGCAGAGGAGTAAATCCCGAGAACAGTAATTATNTGGAATAAAACTGTTCAAGCACAGCCAAACAATATGCCCCGAGTCACAGTCTCAGTGCCAGCAGAGGAGTAAATCCCGAGAACAGTAATTATAGGCACGTCGGGTGTTTTTGTGGGTATAAAGCGCGAAGCACTCTTGCATCTGCAAAGCTTGGAGTTTACCATTAAAAAAAAAAAAGGTGTATGTGATTCAAGAATAGCGAAGTTACATGAAGTTAGGTCAGTTCTTCCTGCATTTAGAGCAGCAAATCAAATTTGATTGGATAAATTATATTTNCGAAGTTACATGAAGTTAGGTCAGTTCTTCCTGCATTTAGAGCAGCAAATCAAATTTGATTGGATAAATTATATTTTGTTATTTATTTGACCACAATTATCCCGATCTTCATAACTCTCCTCACTATCGCGTTTGGTAGTATGTATTGCGAACATTTCGATGCACCTAGTACATTCATGTTTGGTGTTATTAGTAGTGTCGATATACTCGATGTATACCATTTAACGAGATTTTTTTATTTTCGGAAAATCTGCTATTCTTAACGATTTCTTAATGCACTCCAAATGAAGTCAGCATAATCGAGCAAACTGTAGCCTGATCTTAAACCCAATTCATGCTTNGATTTCTTAATGCACTCCAAATGAAGTCAGCATAATCGAGCAAACTGTAGCCTGATCTTAAACCCAATTCATGCTCTAAATTGATCTTGACTAACCTCGAATTTGTGGACTGTAAAAATTTTTTTTGCAAAACCCCAGAATTTTGGGGTGTATATATGCGTCCAGCATTATACCCGTAATTCAATGCCACAGGTACTTACAGGGTATTAGGTGGCATAGGTCCTACCATATAACACACACGTACATACATTTCGTTCCACAGGATGACAAAATTTGAAATGTATTCTTTTCGAGAATTTTTCGGCACACGCAGCTCTTAAATTCAAACCACAAAAATATAAAAATAAAACGCCTGTTAACAAAAAATATATATAGTCTATTTACATGCCTGTACAGTAAATATGATTTCAGAATCAGAAAAATCTTTCCGTACACAAAATTAAGCAACGATGGTGCATTGCTGCGAACAGTATCCGCTGACATATAAATTATTCCTTCTTGAAAATTATTGCGAAATATAAAAATTTTATTAAAAACTTTTCTGCACACAAAATAAAGTAATGACGAAGTAATGCTGTCAACAGTATCAACTGATGTTTAAATAATTTCTTATTGAGAATTATTGTGAAATTATAAAAATTTCATTACAAAAATACAAATTAACAATAATTGTTAATATGCAGGTTTCTGTTACGTAAAACGCTACAAGGAAACTTGCGTGTGCATTTTCTGAAATTAAATTTATTTAATAATAACATACATTGTTACGTTGCGGTAATACTAGATCGGTATATTATTACTAATTGTTTTGGGATGCAGGAAATATGCCTACGTATTGACGGTTGAAAAATAAGTTTCCGTAAGACTTAGATTTTGTGTTGGCAGTGTATTGTTAAAGAATTGTCTTCAGTAAGTCATAGGGAATGTCACGAATGTGTGATAAATGTTACCATTTGACTTAAAAATAATTTTATAGGCGGATTGATTCAATCGCACTTACTATAAAATTTAAACATTTATAATTATACTTACGTATATGATAAAAAATATAAAGTGGCTTTGTAATTATTATACTTGGCGTGATAATACTGTTAAATTTCATTACAATCTGCACGATATATAAAAAATTATTAGAAAAGGGGAGGGGCGATATACGTCGCAATTCACCAGACAGACATTCAGATAAGCCTATCTTTCCATCGGAAAGTAAATTAAAAAATGAATCACTGCCATTAAAAACCATTAATACGTCTAACATACCACGAGGTTGGCATGCAACGTGCATACGACATAAAAATAACTGATCATAAATATGGTTTCAAGATCTATCCTATTCACGACATGGAAAATCTTCAAATATATAGGGTTGAGTAAACCTGTAGCTCTAATAGTACTTTTTTTTTAATACACGCAGATTGCATTAAATACACATATCCAAGATTTGCATTGGAATAGATTGCAATTTATTTTTAACCTTCAGTAACACCTCTCTACAGGAAAGATTATTATCATTTGATAGAGTAAATATTGGAAGCAGTCACAGGCACCGGAGAGGTAATATTTAGATGCCGTTTCAAGGCCGGGGCCACCAGGTAGTCAAATCCAATCGTTGCGTATCATTTCCTTCCGCAGTATTGACACAGATTAGGTAATTATACAGAGATGATCGCAATCTCCATCGGCGCACGCCAGCAATGTGGCGTCACTGGCCATGCAACTGTCTGAACAGAGTTCGTCAATCAGCGCCTGGTAACTTACTTGCCAGAAGGTATCCCACATAATAGGAACATTTTCGTTGCAAGCGGTACCCAATAATACACAAGGTCTGTTCACATATTCTCCTGTAACCGTTTGCGAAAGGATGTGTGTACATTAAACAACCGCCACTCAATTTCACTCTGAATTTTTATCTATTGTTTGGTACGGAGGGAAACCAGGACCACCAACCACTGGAAATATATGGTCGGTGCAGGTAACCAAACCCAGATCTCCCGGCTGGAGGTCACATGAACATTTGTGAGTTTCCACAAATAGGCAGAGACCTCCGAAATGCAGGCTTTTATTTTTCAGTAGTTTAAAAATAATATTTTACGTGTCCACCGATTTCTGTCATTGGCGTAAATACAATATAGACTGCTGAGAAGTTTTATTAGGCGAACAATTTAAGTTGAAAGGTAGTGTGACCAATTCAGTGCTAACGTCGCCACAAAGATCGTGTAAATACCAGAAGGTCACGAAATCAGGTATTGTTTTCACTGAGTAAAGGTAAAGAAGTCCCATATCTTATCGTCGAATTAAATGTGTTAGGTTAACACTTATGAATACTGAAATAACAACTTTAGTTTTCAGATGTTTAATGCACTTTAGTGTGACAATGAGCAATTTTGTACAATATGTACTTGTATAACAATTTTACAGTTTCACTTGATCGGTTCATGGATAAAGTGATTAAGCCCATGGAAATAATAATTTTACATATGGCGGAATAATACACAAAGTGTGTACAAGTAGATCATAAGCAGGGCTTTCAAAACTGCTCAGTTTATCGTGAAACAGTATATAAAATTTTTAAGAAGAATTGGCTAGGTCTCATAAATTGTGACTGTGAGCAACTGGCATGTACCGATTCGCAGGTGTTTCTCGCTGGTGACGTTATGAAGTTTGGGAANCCGCCCGGCGCAGATGCGAGGTAATGAAGAGGTCGCGGAGCGCACGTAATCTGCGCAGATAACCAGCCCGGTAATTAGCTGAATGACGCGCGGTCCGCTTCCGAGCCTGGATCGCTCATTTCGATCATGAGAAGCGCTGCCGAATTAAATTTCAGTTGCAATGTCGGTGGCGGTTTGGCGATCCGGGCAGCTCATAACACAGGGGACGTTGTCACATTTCAAAACGTAATGATATCGGTCGGAATGAAATTTTAACAGCTACGTCAACATTTACAATGCCAATTTTAAAATGATTTGTTTTGAGAAAGAGAGATAGATAGATTGATAGATAGATAGAGACAGATAGAGAGAGAGAGAGAGAGAGAGAGAGAGAGCGGAAAATCGCGAAAATATCTTGTGTCAATATACATGTGCCACAAAACATTAGCTATTTTCTCCCTTCGTGATTGGCAAATATAAATTGATGCCNAATGAAATTTTAACAGCTACGTCAACATTTACAATGCCAATTTTAAAATGATTTGTTTTGAGAAAGAGAGATAGATGGATTGATAGATAGATAGAGACAGATAGAGAGAGAGAGAGAGAGAGACAGAGAGAGAGAGAGCGGAAAATCGCGAAAATATCTTGTGTCAATATACATGTTCCACAAAACTTTACCTATTTTCTCCCTTCGTGATTGGCAAATATAAATTGATGTCGTTATATTGTTTGCAAACGAATCACATACCTTCAGTTGTATGGTTCTATATGTAATGCTCACTGGCGCAGTTAAATCAAGATACATATATACGAAAAGGCGGCAGCAAATCATGAGATGAAAACGCCGCTACACGGAAAGCTTTCACTTATCGTTTTCCGCTACAAATAATATTTTTATAGGTTAATGACATTAAGAAAAATAGGCGTAAAATAAATAAATAAAGTCTGTCTGAATGTTCGTCTGTGTATCCACCATAAGAACATTTTATCTGCCACCTAGATGTTAAGAGCCGCCCAAATCTCTTCACTCACTCACTCACTTTTATCCGCCGTGCAGATTGTATTAAACTTTTTCAGTAATATGTTGCTACCGACTATGGTCACAATGCAACCTTTCACATAACACTTCTGTGCTTGTAAAACTCTGGAATTGCAAACATCTCAGTACGTGAGAGTAGATGTATCAATGCACGGCGTATCAGTCTGTGAGTATTACGGGTTTGGCAATATAAAGTACGGTAATTATCAACATATTATTTTAATCTATTTCTATCATTATTCTATAATATGTCGATGGTTACCGTACCTTCCATTCCCACAAACGTGATTCTCACAGATTGATACGTCGTGCATTATTGATACATATACTCTCACGTTCTGAGACTAATGCAATTCCAGAGTTACCGTTGGCAGCAATGTTTCAAATATGTAAACACATACCTACAAAACCATTGCAGATCACAGTCATTACAAAAATATTTCTATAAATGTTACATTATTATTCTATAATGATTTAATAAATTGGAGACAAATAGCAAGAACGTCTTACGCAATTTTGCAAGATCCTCGCGGTGTTATGTTTTTTTTTTGTAATAGCAATATTTTTCTTAACTGTCACGACTCTCGTAAACGGTTATCATTCATTAAATTACGACTTTCTACCTGATCAACAGTAACCACTTGATCTTGTACGCCAATTTTGCCTTACTTTTCGAAGGAACTACGAATTTCAAGATCTCAAAACGAGCCTCATCATCCTTGATTACAACTCTTTGATCAAGGCCAGATATCTTAAAAAGGACAGCATCCTCTACACTTCAATAATTTATCTTCTTTAGAAATAGGAACTTTAGGTAATCACGAAATAAATACAACAAAATGCTAAAATGTTATAACTGCTAAAATCACATTTGGTTGCGATGACTGTTTTTTATGTTATACCCAATATGCTAGTAGCACGAATAGTTTAAAATTATGGCTCGTTAGATGTTTATCAAATTAATGGTAACATTTTAACATTTTAATTTAACAAAATATTTAATTTACTACGCCCACAACATTTTATCACTTGTTTTATAAAGTACCTGATAGTGTATACGGAAAAATAATGTTTTGATACTATTCCTTTATGAAAATACGCAGCTCTCATGGTATACATCAGCGTATATGCTATTCACGCGAAAGTGAGCATTTTTGAATGCACTCTCATTTGGAATAATAGTCAAAAAATATATCTTATTGTAGCCTTAGACGTTTATTTCCGAATGTGGTGGAATATACATACTGGGTTTGTTACATGCATGGAAATATTTAATTTAAAAAGGTGATTTGAGCGTAAAAAATTTCTGACAGGAAAAAGTTACTAAGGCCTAAAAAGCACTCACTTTACCGTGAACAGCCTATAGTCGTGTTGGTGATCATGCCAAGTAGTTTCAGATAAGTAGAGAGCAGTACACAAGTATAGCAAGTGTGTTTCTGTTCTTGCTGGAAACATATAGAAGTGGTACAATAATTTTTTTGTGCTCAGATTTAGTGCAACGATATTGCTTCTGTTTTACAAAATTTATTGCATGTTAATTATACTGTTACAGAGGTTAGTATGAAGGTAGGTTTTTTTAGCATTTTCGGCAAATATGGTAATTTTTTTAAAATAATTATTATGCTAAATGCAATAAAATGTTACGTTTTAAATTTATAAATGTTCCAAAATGTTACATTTTTATTTCAAAATGCCCCCATTTCAAGATTTGTAATGCTACAAAGTCCTATCTCTACTCATCGTCCAAAAAAATTTACACGTGACCTATGATCAACGCAATCGAAATATGCCATTGGTAAGTAAAAAATGATCTTCATAAAAAACAATAGCGATCACTTGATTTCTTTTGAAATTTTTTTATTTTTTTTTATGAAGGAAACCTTACTTATGATATCACCTTGCGGTCTGCGTGTTTATGTTTGTCTGTGCTAGCGTTTACCTATGGGTAAAAATTAAAAAATGTTGAAATTCTTGCATTGATTTTCACCAGTATCGGCGAACTTTTAATACTTACCAAGGACACCAGGCATTCATAATTTTCGACAGTGACGGATGTTCATTTTGAAAATGGCAGCTTTATAAATTTCAAAATTGTGGGATGCTATGCCATACTTCAGACCCCACTCAACCGATGAGAACAAAATTTAGTACTATTGACCGGTTGCACTTGTCGGCGTCAAATTGAGAAAATCGTGTTCTCACTCGTCCTATTTCTTCAAAGATAGCGCCTCCTACAAAATAAAAATAATTTGTCATATTCCGGTAACATGTCTCCCAAATTTGGCAGACAATCAAATGCTAATCTCTAAATATATAAAATGCATTAAATTGCATACATTTATTTTTAAAATGGTGGTTATATAAATATTTGAGGTTACAAAGTCTTATCCACCAAAGCATTTTAGTGTCTTCCATTTTTATTGGTAAGTTCATGTTATCTACGACATCCGTTTAGAGTGCCAATTCACTACTTCTTTTATCAGTCACTTTGTGAGATAGAACCACCTCAATTGAAGTTCTGTAGATCGTATCTTGGCAAATGTTAAATCCTGCGCAATATTTTGCACATGCATATTGCTACGGTAGGTTCTGTACTCATTTGTAATGTCAGTAGAGCAGACTTATATTATCAAAATGGCGGTTATANTCTAAATATATAAAATGCATTAAATTGCATACATTTATTTTTAAAATGGTGGTTATATAAATATTTGAGGTTACAACGTCTTATCCACCAAAGCATTTTAGGGCCTTCCATTTTTATTGGTAAGTTCATGTTATCTACGACATCCGTTTAGAGTGTTAATTCACTACTTCTTTTATCAGTCACTTTGTGAGATAGAACCACCTGAATTGAAGTTCTGTGGATCGTATCTTGGCAAATGTTAAATCCTGCGCAATATTTTGCACATGCATATTGCTACGGTAGGTTCTGTACTCATTTGTAATGTCAGTAGAGCAGACTTATATTATCAAAATGGCGGTTACAAAATTTTTTTGCTTAATTATAATATTTAGGACATCTAAAACCCCCCCTTACCATCATCATTTTATTCTTTCAGAAATCAAAACGTAGCACAAGTCATCTGCATGATTTGGCAACTCTTCCAACAACAACAACAAAAAAATACTAGGAATTGAGAGCATTACGTTCGTCTCCCAGAACTGTCACGGAGATGTGGTAACCAAGCGATAAGAGTAAGAAAATGCGAAATATTTTATGTCTGTTCACATTCCGCTTCAAAACTTGTTAAAATAAATTAGTTAATAACATACACACTAAAAAACACCGCAAAATGAGAATTTAAAATTACAATATATTTTTTTAAGCAAGAAACAAACTTACACAGAAATTAGATGTAAACATAGGAAGTTTATTAATGTTGATGGAAAAACCATTGCTGATTTGTAATTATTACCCTACAAATTACAAATAAACTGTCTAGTCTTAAAAATTGCACATGTTTTGTTCCATACAATTACTGATACAAGTAGTTTACTGGAAATTTTTAACCAATTTTCTACGGGTGATTGGAAATAAATTCATAAAACTTTTATTAGCGGTATTTTTGTTTGATAATTGTGAATTTAAAAGATGATAGTAATATGTGGCCAGGTGACAGTAGTGATAGTTATGTAGCTTGAATAATTTGCAAGTCCAACCCGAATTCACAAAAAACATATTTAAGTGCTGCGTAACTTTACACTGTTCGTGTACTTTTCTTATTACCTAAGAACCATTTAAAAATTATTATATGTCGTCTGTAAATATATTTAAATTTTTACTCTATTTTTGGAAATCATATGTTAATTTCCTTTATGTTCTTTATTTGTATCGTCAACAACAAAATTCTCCTATATTAAAAAAAAACACCCTGCCTACAGTTTTCTTTTTGTGTGATATTTCAATACATTTTCACTTGATGACGAGAGTCTTACTATTCAGTTTTACCTCTCATGATTATTGGCTTAACCTAAATTTTGCAGTAAGATGGCTGAATTCACTTGTAAATTATCAGTACAATATACAATTGCATTCGCCTGTTTTGTGGAACACAACATTACTGCACCATATTTATCTGTACTTGTTAACAACTTAATTATTAGACTTGTAGTTTTGTGGAATAGGGCCTTGCATGCAGTCCAGTTGGTATGGATTGAAATTGAGGTGGCAGTAGAAGAAAAGTCGTAATGGTGGTCTCGTCAAAGAAAATAGATAATTTAGAGGAAGCGAATGAAACAATTATAATCTCCGGAAACGAAGATTGCCTAGAAAGGCTTTCTCAGTACTCTCATACAATGATGGGGATTGCGTCAACACCAAAGTTGGGAACTGCACTGCTCATTTGACAATTTTCCGAACAAATTAAATAGCAAAAGTTATCACTTGTGAAGGGTAGGGATTGGAGAAGGGAAAAAATTTTATTATTCGTTCTAAGTGTATACTATATTTACAGCTTAGCATTAGTACACAGCAAATTGTTGTCTAGTAGTAGTGAATCTATCAAATAAAAGAACTTGGGCAGTTCTTAACATTGAGGTCTTGAGAGCCAATGATGGAGAATTGAGGTGAGTATAGAGTAGAGCAGGAAACAAGAGCGGGGAAAACGGGATATGCCAGAAAAAACACACCGATCAATGGCATCATCCGGCACGATTCCCACCTGCGAAAATTCGGGAGCCCCGCCGGGAATCGAACTCGGTTCGTCTAGGTGGAACTAATCTTCTGACCACTACTACACTTTGTGCATAAGACATAATTACAACCGGATTCCATTAAAGTGATTGCTCCCCTTCATTAATTAAATTAGTTTTTTTAGTTTGTGAGATTATTATAATCGGCTGTCAGTTTTAAATAAAACTAAATATAATTAATAAAGAATATTTTTAACTCTTCAACTAAACTAATAATGTACAAAACACATCTTAATGATAAAATTAAATTTTATCTCCCTTGCCAGTTTGGGACAATAAAACTACTTCATTATTTCTTCGAGTTTTGAAGATGGTTCAATACTGGTAAAAATGTTGGGATAACAACTTCTCAGATTCTTTTCTTAAACATACCGTTTGAAACCTCATTAGAGTTCACAATTTACGCCTTTTTGCGCCATTTTAATTTGTATGTATATATATTTAATGTCTTAGTGAATTCAATAAAAATTTTAAGTAGCCTAATATTCTGACGTTATGTACTTAAATGATGTAAATTGGCTGAAATGTACCCACAGGGCAAATTCTATTATTTTAGGCGTAGCGTTAATTTCCTAATGGCTGTTTTAGATACATTAAATTTTTCACATCGAGAATGTTAATAAGGTAAATTGTATTGACTGAGTCCATTACGAAACATCGCAATGGACGCAGTAAATAAAAATTGTGTTATTGATCATAATGTACCATTGCCATTCAATTTAAAATTTTTATCTGAAAATTTTCCAGAACATAACTTATTTGCAGGGAAATTTTTTTTCTCCTTTCTGGTGCAAAGGAGAGTCGTTTTTAGACTTCTAGGGTAAAGGAAAGCGTAAGAGAGCTCCGGATTAGTTGTGTTAATGTGGAATCGGAATTGGAATGTGCTTATTAACGTCCCCGGGTGTTATGCCTGAGGTTTATCAGAGAATGGCGTATAAACTAACTTATGACCTATCTTAAACTAACACCCATGTCTTACCTGGGATTCGAATCTAGAACCACCTGCAACGCAGACCAGCGGCACACCAACCGACTGCGCCACTGGAGGTCGGTGTAAATGTGGAATTGCCAGGAAAATAACCACGGCCGCTATGGCTCAATCTCCTTTGAACCCACGTCTGATTGTCGCACTTGTGGCGGGAGCTTCCCATAGCCACTGAATGTTTCCAGTGTACTCCATTTTCCGCCATAACTATATTCCGCCACATAAGCGTCCATCGGTATGATTATCGCAGTGCCAGAATGAGCAATGAATTACAACGAGTTCTAGCCAAAGACATTTATCTATCTAGTGAATGATACCTCCACTGAAGTGTGCGCCCAACAATTAATTTTGTTTCTGGTGACAACGTGATTTGAAACACATTGCAGCAAATATTTTAAGCTTTTGTATCCTTGCCGTAGCCAAGAGATGCATAAAAAAGTTGAAAACAACATTTTTTGAAAATCATGTATTTTTGCTAAGATGCTAACTCGAAAAATATCCTGTCTTATAATATGTCAAAGGAATAATAACTCAACAGATTATTGTTAATGAGGTCAGTAAATCCTTGTGGCTAGCGTTGTAGAGAACTGGCGGTTGTTACTGCAATAAAGACATTCGAAATTTTTTAAGAGAGATCAGGTGGAAATTGGGATGAGAAGCAAATACGCCATGAAATTGAGCCGGAGTATTTGACGTGTCAACCACGCTCCCACCTCCTCACCCCTCCGGGACCAGATGGTTGGCGGCAGCCACCTCTCCGTTCCCCTCAGTAACCCTAGTAATTTTCACCCGTAAAAAGCACTGCCTCATAGCCTGTCAAAAATTCAATAAGGCGGGAGATTTATGAATTTCAAGCTGCATGGAAAGCCAATATAATCAAGACTTCACCATCGCCGCGGCCATTCGTGACTGCTGTGGGTTAGGTGAACCGTGCGTATGCCGAGACCACAGTGCGTCATGTGTCTTCTCTCGTACGCTCAGTTACTTCAGACACCAACATCGTCAACATTAAACTGTGATCTCAAATTTTGTTACCCAAAATCTTTAAATATATGCTGTACACTAAGATTTTTTCTCGCGAATTTATTACTTTATTGTATACGAATACTCATAAATCTCTTCGTACAACGGGTTTTTTAATGTGTTTTCAATTATTATTTTATAATTTTTGTCCACTCTGTTTTTGTGTTGTTGCTACTCCGGAGTATTTTTCCTCTTTTTTAGATTGTTTTGTGACTCTCTTTTTGCCTCCTGTAAAGGTTTTTAATATGGTTTTCATAAATTTTTTCATCGGGCATTAATGACCTCGCTATCGAGTGCCCTCACAATCGCACGCACTTACTGAGAAAGCTCAAATGGTAACATGTATTCCCTTCCCCGCCCCCACCCTCACACATTACTACTGCATTTGTTCGGGAAAGCGTCGAAGGTGTAGTAAACTTACCAACTTTGTTTATTAGCGGCCTTGTATATAATAAATTTTCCTTACTACTGTCTATAAATACGTTAAAAATTTACATTGCAATTTAATGTGTGTTAACTGAAAAAAAATAAAAACAGTATACTTCTGTCAAGATTATTTATGTTATCCAGTGGACGAAATCTTACGATCTGGGTGACGTCAGAATTATCCGGTCATGACAAGGAGGTGGAGGAACTTTCACAAATCATGCTACCCACATGGAAGACTCTCAAAACTCTGGGCAATGTAGTTGGTACCAGCTGCAGGTTTCATTATTCATATGTAAAATTACGAAGTCTGCATACGCGTTGACCTAAGAGTTAAATCCAGTTACACACGAACCCCATTTCTCTGCTGACTGCAACCCTTACAATTAACTTGTATAACCATCAGTACGATCGGGTGATCGGATAAAACCCCGCTGCGGTGGTTTAACATGTAATTCCGTATATATAACAAGTCGTAAG
Organism: Clitarchus hookeri; assembly: GCA_002778355.1. NCBI lineage: Eukaryota > Metazoa > Arthropoda > Insecta > Phasmatodea > Phasmatidae > Clitarchus > Clitarchus hookeri. The sequence goes on from NQII01004520.1 coordinate 40,964, forward strand.
TTTCATCGTAGTATGTTTACTTGCATCTGTGTAGTACGATGTGAGATCTACCACTACTGCAACAATTGAATATTATTGATAAACAAATATAAAATCTGACGGCTCAAATCCACAAAAGTTCTCAAGGTCATAATTTCTGAATCCAGTATTTCATCCATGGTCTCTTCTTTCATTACATTCCCGCATAATAATTTCCTGTTTTGATTTTTCAGACTATATTACTCATGCTTTTTGTTTCTCGTTTTTAAATAAATCGTAACTAAACATTTACATAACTACAATCGTAATTTTAGCAAAGTATAACTGATCTTTATTTCACTGCAGCTCTCATGCTCATGTATTGAATAGCTGAAAGAATTTGGGATGATATGAGTAGAGTACATATGCCGGTATTGAGACAGGGTTAGGGGATACGAGGTACGAGCTGTCCGCTAATTTGGTAGGCGCGGGCGGTGGCCATGTTGGTCGGAGGCCTGGATGCGGTGATGTTATCGACAAAATATTCTGCTTCACACCACCACTTCTCTAATTTCCATCCAATTAAAAAAGTTATTATTCCAATTATCGGTTTACTTACATGCATGATGTAGGACTTTGACTAACTGCGTAATTTATAAAATCGATATTATTTATTAAAACATTTAAGTTCTCCAATTGCAAAAGCGTATTTTTTCTTGTAATTATATATTAGTACAAACAGTACAGTGGCACTTTATACGATACTTTTTAATCACATTTATTTTAATTGGGCTCCTTTTAAATATTGTGGGGACATCGACTAGCCAATCAACGAGTGACCATGTGATTGTAACTGGCCAATCGCTTGCAGGCTTTCAGTCATCGCATGCAGGTGTCAGTGCGCAGGAATAGTATTAACATCAAACTTTCCCTCAATCTTGCAGTCTTCCCCTTCAATCAGCACTGCAATTGGCACCACAATAAACACCGCAATTGGCACCACACATACCACAATCCACACTGCAATCAGCACTTAACGCACCACAATCAGCACCACATGCACCACGATCAGGGGTCATTTACGTGTCATTAGGGGTCATTTGGGGAGCATGAGTTCAAGCAGAGCAAAGGACTTGTCTGGAAGAAACTTTTGAAGATGTAACTGCATGGTAATGTGATCAAGAAAATAGACAAAGTGTCTGGTTGAATGTATGCATAAAAATGATTAAATCTCACTGATGAAATATGTTAGAAAGTATATATGTAGAGCAGTAGATAGGCAAAGTAGATACACAAGATGCTACTGCAGAAAGAACGCCAGTTTTTTTTTTGTGAATATGATGGAAGCCAATTATTATATGAAGTCTACTATAGAGCTTACCTCAATGGATGTGCCTTCTCCCACTGCTGGAAAAATACATGGAAACCGTTTCGCTACTGTGGAAAGATCTTCAGCAATTGCTGCCATGCTCGGCGACATGAGAGAACCACCTGTAGGAAGTGTCCTATTCCCGTGATTAAGCATTACGGCATAGGTACCATGAAGTTTCTGCAAGGTGACACATTGAAGGAACACATAGAGATCTGCAAGGATTCGTCTACTGGAAGCCAGCAATTAATGTAGCCAATTCCCCATGCTACATACGTGGGTACTCATTCGTCAGGCGATAATGATGAGATAGTTAATGCTAAAGATGGAATGAGTGCAGTAGAGTCGAATCGTGTGAAATGTGCACTTGCAAGACTTTCGTATGATGTCGACAACTGCTAAATTAATGGTCGTCGGCTCTAATACTTATGGTGACCATGCGACTCCTACAAAGAAAACTAAACTTGATATTGAGGATGAAACAGGAAGTGAAGACAATCATGAAGACAGCATTGATGATAATGACTATGAAGACAGTGTTAATGAAGTAACTGATCATAAGGATGATGATTCTCTCGATGTTTCCACACATTTCCCCATCGAGTTTCCTTCCACAAGTAGTGCGAATAAGGCAGAAGGGGTCAAGAAATCTCGTTCATTTGCTGCAATGAGTGAATTGGAGAAGGCAGAAGACGCTGGGAATAGTGACTACATGTTTACCGAAGACCCGAATGAACTTGTTGATATACTCAGACATTTGATCGATTTGCAACAAGATGGAGATTTCTCGCACATTAACTTCTGTCATTAGAGAATTGAAGGATCGGTGTTATATCAAATGAGACTGTTAACTACTATCGATTATCTGCAAATATCTGAGAAATGTATGGATCGAATGTATATTATAAGTAAATAAATTAAATTTATATATACATAATAATGTGAGTTTAATTTCTTATTCAGACCATTGTGCTTCTTTAATATATTTATTAATTCAGTTGTGCGTACAATGAGTCTGTTTCAGATCAAATTTATGCTAGTGTCTGCATGAGGAGGGGCCATGGTAGGATCTGAAGTATTATGCTTCACTCACGTCGGATAAAAAATCGGCTGAGTTCAATAAGGCGAACGAATGAACTGGGCGGTATTTATTAGGAATGTTTCAGAACTGGTTAGTTGGTCTGGTCATTCGTTTTAGTCTACTTTTTCTAGATTGGTTGTCATCGACTCATGGTATTACTGGATGGTATGGAGGTTTTTTCTTGGCCACTGATCTAGCCATCTTTGCAGGAATCGGTCTAGGCAAGAGCCAGTCTTGGGTAGGATTATGTCTCTTCAGGAACCGCTTGGAGTTTCATTTCGCGAAAGGGAGAGGGGTGGATAATCGTGTGGTTGGTTGATGGTGAGGGTGGATGGCGAGGGACGAGCTATTGCGAGTTATTTGGGTGACTTCGGGAGGGAGGAGTCTCATCAATGGGTGGTGACATGCATAAATATTGACGGTGACTGAGCTATGGTAAGTAAATGGCAAGTGAATTAGAGCGACGAGAAGTGTGTTGTCATAAGAAGGGGGAAGGGGGAGGGTGTATATGTGCTACATTACGTCAATAATTCGCTTGGGGATCATAAGATTGATCGGCTATATAGCCAATGAAATATATATTTCGGGGTTCAGACGTCTACTGATCTTCTTACCAGGGAGTGGCTGTACTCTGCCATCTTTATGAAAATCGAAATTTTAGGGTGAACACTCATCCAACTTGATTTTCCGTATCAGGTATGTATTTTTTTTCTCAATTTATTTTTAAATTGGTTTTTTATTCTTTTGCGTTTTTTATTGATTTATTGAGTTATAGGTAATTTGGGTCCAGGTCACCAACATCCAACATGGGTTTCTGAGTCAGTGATGGAATTTTTTTTTTAAGTTTAATTTGTTTCTTTCGGTTCTTTGCAATTTTTGTCATTTTTTAATGATTGGTATGGTGGTGGGTGTGGCTGTGGTGGTGAGTTGAGGGTAACAGGATGAGTGTGAGTTTAACATACACGTTCCTTGTTTTTTTAATAATCTTTGCGATTTTTCTCTATTTATTTATTATTTGGAGGGGTTTGGGGAAAGAGGGGGTGAGGCGAGGGTGATGGGATGAGTGTAAGATTAATGTTTTATGTTCCTCGATTTTTAGAATTAGTTTTATATTTTTTTCCAATTTTTTTCGATTAAAATATTATTAGTAAATACTTTACGTTTGGAGTCGCCAAAAAATGGTTTGGAAATTGATGACATGAGAGTTATCTAGTGGTAGATGCTAAAAAGAAATACCTAGCAATTTCTTTAGTGTCCATTACTGGTAAAATATGTGTTAAAGTCGAAATTTTACTACCAACAGGCATATATCATTAATTTGTAAGGGTGGAGGGATAATTTCATTTATGTAATGACAACGATTAATTTTGCGAAAGGAGTGTTTTTCAAGGGGGGAAGGGGGGTTCTTGTGTGAGTCAAATGATTAACGTTCTTCGATTTTTAGACTTTTGAGTGCCATGGTGGTATGAGTGGATGAGGACAAGTGGGTGTGGTTGGTGATGGTGGCAAGTGGGGCGGTGCGGCGAGGTGTGGTGTGGTAGAGTGTGGGTTGGTGAGGATGGGTGATATGTGATGCGGGTTTCAGAGAGGAGGGAGAGGTGGTGAGGTGTGGACGTGGTAGTTGCATGATTTTGGCATGGGGAGGGGGGGAGGTCGGCTGATCCTCCCCGGTCCGATTGACCGTGCTCGGGCTCTCAAATCCTCCTCTCCAGCTGAGAGGATTAAGTGACTTATTCCTCTAAGAGCCTCTAATCCCCTTTCTAGACTGAGGATTTTTCGGCTCTTGTTACGAGGAGCATCAAAAAAGCTTTCCTAATTTTTCCATTTTTATTGGAAATTGTTTGTGAAAAAAGTGATATTTGGGCAAAATTATTATTTTCGGAAGTGGTTTTTGGAGTGTAACAGACAATTTTGTTGTAAACGTGGCCATCCCATGCCGCCGACCAACATGGCTGCCACCCGCGCCTACCAAGATGGTGGACAATTCCTACCTCCTGTCCCTAAACCTTGTCCCAAAACAAGCACATGTACACTACAGATGTGAATCGAGTTTTAGGATGTTTTGTGTGTACGAATCCTACGAGTAGGTGAACAGTATTAAGGGAGAACAAGTAATATGCATGCTTTTTCCCAGTTGCCACTATGTGCGCGGCTCTAATCTGGGGTGGAATCTTACAATCGTGCAGCATTTAACACAGTTAACAGGAGCGAATGTGTTACCACATTATGGCTTAGTATTATTGATCCAAGTTACTGAAAACCTCAAGCTTAAATATTAAAACAACTCCCCTGGAATCATTATAATTATGGTCAATAAAAGTTATCCCTGCTAATTTACAGTGTTATTTACTACTTCACAACTAGCATATCTACAGCATATTATTTATCAGTTATTATGTAGCAATATATGACTTGATGTCTCGTTGACTGCAAGGTTGTTGTTGACACGATACTGGTGATTCTCACTATCAGGAAAAACGTAAATCTACAACCAGGTGAGGTAGGTGGATTTCCAATTTTTTGGATATGTCCCTGACATTGATCCTCCGTTCCCAGTACAAATGTTAATTTCACGTAGTCATCACTGGGAAACGTGTTAATTTGCATTTAAATTGTGAACATTTACACCTTCTTATATGAAAAAATATTATTACCAACTTGAATATATTATAATCATATTAGATTTATTTGGAGGAACCGTACAAACATCAAACCCAATTACTTAGATAAACATTTTTAAATTTCAAAGCCTATCAACGCTGTTCATAATAGTGAGATTGGCTGAAAGGAAGTCCAGTGTTGGAACACGAATAAAGGTAATGCGCAGCCTGCATGAGCCCTCTATCCCTAATTTCCTTTGTGGCGTAAACAGCATGTATTACGGAAAAATCCCATCAGTCACCTTGAGTGATTTCAGAAATTCGTGAAGATTGAAATCAGTATTGCTGGACCGCGAATTGAAATTTGGGTTTTTCTGAACGCGAGTTCACTATGCTTAAGTTTTGCGACATTGGAATGTAGTGAAGTGTACTTTCAGGGTGTAACATTTCACTGATTTACACCAAAGACAACTTTTCAGATTGTGTAACTTGAAATGATTTCTAAATAAAGTAAATTCATACCACTAACTAACTGATCTTTAAAAAAAATGTGTTATTGGCGAAAGCAACAAATTCAAGATTAATAGAATATAAACAAATATTTAAATATACGTATGTAAAACCATACTAGCCTGCTTAACGTTTGGAAATGTCTATTGTTAACATGCAACAATACGAAAACTTTATACCAATCAAACGGTTCTTAAGAAAACATTTTTATTAATTATACTTGTTTTCGTTTACTAAACCATTTTTTAATATTTTTCTGTTAGCTCTATCGCAGCCGAAATCTTTTCATAACATGCATTTTTAATAACATTTTGGAAGTATTTGGTACACTAATTAATATTGTGACGAATATACTGTGAAATCAGGAGACGATAGTACATCTCTTATTAGATGGTTCAGAAATAGTTAACAAAATATTCTATAAATATCTTAACTATTACATTGACACAATTAACGAAGTTAATGTGCTTGGTTACGCTATTTATTTCACTGGAGTATAAGAAATGTTTAACACACTTTACTGACAAGTATCATAATAATGTGTGTAGATAAAGTATGCATAATTATTTATATATAATAAACGATGCACCAGAATTAAATTTAAAATTCCTTGCACATATGAAACATTTAATCCTTAATTTTAATGTAATAGAGATATTAAACAAAAAAATTAATTTTACAAAAAAATTGTTTATGTGCGACTTATCCATTTCTGAACATATGGTTCAGTGAGCTCAACGCGACATTTCTATAAATGGAGCTCTCACAATGACTGCTGTGTTTACAATTTATTTGCTTAGTGTATAAAATCAACGATTGAAACGAATTTTTTTTAAAATCCGGTTTGAAAGTTATTAACACTCAAGAGAAACAGCAGTAAAATGTTTTAATTTTTCTACAACTTTTTAAAAATGTCCCAAGAAAATATTTTTTCCCTCCTTTTTATGTCTAATCTATCGACTTCAAAACACTCTTTGCATCACATACAATGTACCATATCTTCTTCCCTCGTAGTGTGAAATTTATCGCAATACAACGTTTTTTTTCCATTGCACACGATAATTTAGTAATTATCAGGACTATGGTAGCCAAGCTTGTTTTGGTTCCACGTTTTTTGGTATGGCTTTGGAATTCTTCGAAATGCGCTTTATAATCTAACATAGTAATTACAGCAGGGATTTGCGCTTATGTTATATTATTATTTGTTGAAGACAATGGCAACAGCTTTGACACTGAAGAGCCAAAAAACGTGGTACACCTTCCTAATATCGTGTAGGGCCCCGCGAGCACGTAGAAGTGCCGCAAGACGACGTGGCATGGAATCGACTAATATCTGAAGGTATGCCGGAGGCAATTCACACCATGAATCCTGCAGGGCAGTTCACTAATCCATAAGAGTGCGAGGCGGTGGAGATCTCTTCTGAACAGCATGTTGCAAGGCATCCCAGATATACTCAATAATGTACATATCTGGTGATTTAGGTGGCCAATGGAAGTGTCTTAAGTCAGAAGAGTGTTCCTGGAGCCACTCGGTAACAACTCTCGACGTGTGGGGTGTCGCATTGTCCTGCTAGAATTGTCCACGTCCGTCGGAATGCACAATGGACATGAATGGGTGCAGGTGCTCGGACAGGATGCTTACGTATCTGTCACCTGCCAGAGTTATATCTAGATGTATCAGGGGTCCCATTTCACGCCAACTGCACACGCCTATACCATGACAGAGCCTCCACCAGCTCGAACAGTCCCCTGTTGACATGTAGGGTCCATGGATTCAAGAGGTTGTCTCCATACCCGTACACGTCCATCCACCCGATACAATTGGAAACGAGACTCGTCAGACCAGGCAACGTGTTTCCAATCATCAACAGTCCAATGATGGTGGAGGCGGGTCCAGACGAGGCGTAAAAATTTGTGTCGTGCAGTCAACAACGGTACACGAGTGGGCCTTCGGATCTGTAAGCCCATATCAACGATGCTGCATTGAATAGTTCGCACGCTGGCAGCTGTATATGCCCCAGCATTGAAATCTGTGCCAATTTGAGAAAGGGTTGCACGTCTCTCACGTTTAATGATTCTCGTCAGTCGTCGTTTGGCCCGTTCGTTCACAATCTTTTTCCGGCCACAGCGGTGTCGAAGATTTGGTGTCTTACCGAATTCCCGATATTCACGGTACACTCGTGAAATGGTTGTGCGAGAAAATCCACATTTTATCGCTACCTTGAAGATGCTTAGTCCCATCTCTCGTGCGCCGACTATTACACCACGTTCAAACTCACTGAAATCTTGATAACCTGCCATTTTAGCAGCAGTAACCGATCTAGCAACTTTGCCAGACGCTTGTTGTCTTATATTGGCGCTTCCGACCGCATCGCGTTACGCTGATTGGTTCCATACATCTGTTATTTGCATACGCACGCCTATTCCAGTTTTTTTTGGCTCTGCAGTGTATAATTGGATAGACTATATTTGTTTCCTTAACACAATTGAGACGGCGAGTTTAGTTTGGAAATTGAAGAAGGGCGAAATTTCTTGGCCTTAGATTTTTCTACACTGGCACTCCGTATGTAATTCTTTTTTATGTGTGTCACACGCTGAGCTGATGGTAGAAAAATTGCAACATGGGGACTGGTGGCTAAATAAGAAATTAATCAAATTATCTGAAATATATCTCTATCACCGGCAGTACTCCTATACATATATGAAGGCTTGTAGTGCTGTACCCAATGAAGCAATACTTCCATACACTATGTCACTTTTGCATGAGTGATTCATTGATCTGGAATTTCCTTAAGACAAACAGAATTATAAGTGTACAGAGGGTTTCAGAAGGCGAAATTTATATACTGGATGCGGTGTTTGGTATGACCTGGTAAACATAGCATTAAAATACTGTTCTCAATAGTCATGCTCAACGCTTTGATGTTATTATAAGAAACTTTCCATTCCCTCTATGTTCAACACATACAACAAAATGATGAAGAAATTGAGCAAATATAACATTATTTACATAAAACTTACAGTATCTACTTTTAAAACATTACCATGTGGAACTCCATTGTGAACACTTAACATGTTCTCCGTTTATATACTCTCATGGGAGGATGGTTGGATGGTATAGAGACAACAGTTTAGTTGATTCCTTGATCTCCGCTGGAAATTGCTCTAACTTGAAATTTTAATTTTTGAGAAATTTTCTTTCCTGCCCTTTTTCTGGACAGTGATCAGCCCTACCTTGTATATGCTTAATATACAAGTATCATAAATGTTTTTATGGTCTACCAGATTTACAAGTAAATAACGTATTCTCATACTCTGTCTATTTAAACCTAATGCTTATGCCATAGACGTAGATTGAGGTTCTCTATGACTGAGTTCTGTATGTATTTTCATAAATAAGCTGCGCAACATTTTCCCATCGTCTTCTTTCTTGTTGAGAGATCTTCGAGAAATGTAGTTTGCTTCGGCGATTTGGTAAACCAAATGCGAAGCAAGCACTTCTCCAAGTCTAATTCGTGGTAAACAAATTTTTCTTTAAGAAGTAATGGTACATCGGCTAGCCTGTTTATCTCCCGGATGCATTCAGCGGCAAAAGGGAAATACTAACTATATTTCACCTCCATGTTGGTTTAGGAATCAAATACACTAAAACCACTCTATTAAACCCAATTACACAATTTCTGTCTTATGCTAGAGTTCTTTCCGTGCTTTCAGTTGTCGACTTCCTCACTTTTACTGGCATTTTGTAACAAAAATAAAATTATATTTTCTGTAGCTCGTAGCAGTACATTGAAAAACATACTACTTTGGGAATATATTTATTATAAACAGGACCGGATATATATAACGTGATCCTATATTACTTTCAAAACTGGTTTTGAGAAGCCAAAATATTAAAACTTTAAATTTACACTTATTTCAGACTCTTGTTAGTACCACTGAAGTTATAACCCTAAATTCTTCAAATATACATTGCTCCATGGACACCACTTTTTACTGTCTATATAGCTTGTGTATTATGAACATATATCCGGAAAGATAGAAGATAAATGGAATATACTACTACAAACGAGTTTCTTCAACCTCCTACATTAAAAACATATATTTTGGAGAGGTAGTAGCCTAAATACACTGAAACCGGAACATTATTGGTCTGCCTTTAGTCATTTTGTATAGTTTAAATGAAAATACCATATAAATGTTGCGATTTTTATCCCTCCCAGTAGGTTTAAGAAAACATTTATGTATATAATGGCACATTAAAAAAAAACTTTAAAATATTTAATATTAACGTTTTGGTTTTAGGTTTCTTCACTTTTTAATGAATGACGCTCTTTGTGGCATAGGCTACTTCATTAAAAAATACTGAACATTAAATTAAGACGACGAGGTAAGCTCTTCGAATCACCGGCCACCTGTAAGGGATTTTATCGAGGATGTAGGTACTCAGGACATCTGAGTTCTTTCCGTGGAGCTGTTATAGGTAAGTTAATATTTAATTTATTTAATATGTTCATTAAATATTAAACATATTCACTGGATAAGTAAGTCCCACTCTTGAAAATTGGTTTTAAAAAGTAATCCAATTATTATAGTTTACCCAATTTTAATAAGTAAGTAGGTTCATTTAATTACAAGTTATGGGGAAAATAGTAATGTATATTAAAATTTGGTGAATAACTCTAAGACTTGGAAGTTAACTACTACTTTTGAATGTTGTTTTCGTCCAGCCCTGAACAACGGTGGAGAGGTTGAACGTTGAAAATACACTAACTGAAAATAACTTAACCATTTAGAGGAGCTAATGTTGCATGAATGTTTTAACTCCCACAAATACACAGTTTTACACACGCATGTGTGTGTATATATATATATATATATATATATATATATATATATATAATTGGCAAGCTTGAAGGGTGGCTAGTTATTACTTTGTGAAGGAAACAAATTTAATTATAGAATGGCCAATTCAGCTTTCCATCGGTGTGATCGCCCTCCGAAGATGTGGGGCCTTTCTACGGCGGACAAAGTATACATGCTGAATGCAGGCGATGTAGATGTATACCGCAGCAGTGTGTCGGCCAGTCCGTTTATGTTTGCACAGAGTGGTGGATATGTTGTATCGCCTGTCACGTGCATATTAAGTGAAATTAAAAACATGTATGCAGAAAAAACGGACATGATCATAGACAATGCCCGAACGAAAATATATTTCAGCGTACGTCTGCGAGTCTACGAGAAACGAGGTGTTTTGACCGGCGCGCCGGAAATGGTGGAAGACCTCGACGTGCCAGTACCGTTGATGTGGAGGAACAAGTACTACATCTTGATAACCACCCTGAAGGCAGTGCCAGAGGCATAGCAAGGGTAAAGGGTGTACACTATGCCACTGCGTGGGTTCCTCAGAGAATCTGCATTACCCCTACCACAATCAGCGAGTTGAGGCGCTCACCGAGGCCGACTAACCACAACGGATGGTTTTCTCTATTTGGTTGCGAGAGCAGTGTCAAAACGACGCACGCTTCCAAGAATATGTGCGCTGGACGTATGAAGAGACTTTCAGCAGGGGTGACGTCATCAACTTCCAAAATGCCCACCAGCTGGGTGGATGAAAACCCTCAAACAATATGGCAGTTCTGTAACCAACATCAGTTCACGCTAAATGTCTGGGGCGGAATTGTGGGCAATTTTTAGTGGGTCAATTTGTGTTACCTTGACGGTTAAATATGCAGACGTACAGGAACTTCCTTTACAACGAGTCACCTATGTTGCTCAAGGACATCCCGCTTGATCTCAGAAGGGCAGCATTGTTCATGCATGACGGTGCACCGGCCAGTTTCAGCAACACAGCAAGAACCTACCTGGAAACTCCTTAATTCGGGGCAGTGTATCAGACGCGGGAGGACTCTTCCATGGCCCACTCGATCACCTGACCTAAATCCCACCAATTTTTACTATGGGGGCATGTGAAAACGTTGGCTGACAGCACCCCTGTGGTCAGTGTATAAATCCCACTGCAGTGTGTTGTGGATACATTCTAAAGGTGCGTGCCCTTTGAGGCATGGAGAGCAGAAGATAATCATCGCAAGGAGAAGCGTCGTTTTGTGACTGTTCGCCCACTAGAGCGTGGTATGTGGAGGCTCTCGCGATTTCACAGCCAGTGTAAATAAGGTAGCCGCTGAACGGTGTGCAGAGCTCCAGCAGAAAAAGTTTTATTAAAAAAACCTTCTAACGTGTCTGAGTAAGGCCTACTTACGAATAGCATTTTAGAAACGTTACGCCTCTCTATACGTTTTTAAGCTCCTTCATTTTTCTCTAAAGTATAGTTTTCTGATAATGAAAATGGGTTAAACAGATGTTATCACGGTAAATTTTAGGCATGAAAATTCCAGCACGCAACGTTAAAAAAGGAATAGCTACGTGTATGAAACCTTCATTTATATTACATCATAAAATTGTAGGGTGTCCGCTGAAACTCTCATAGAGGCGCGTTATCGACGGAAAGACTGCACGCGAGTTCAGTGTTTTGCGCGTAGAGGCGATGAGACAGACAATGCGAATTTCTCTGTAGTGCTCCCATGCTTCTAACCCTCACACGAGCAAAATTCCTTCAACAATGCGGCCACCTTAATGTTAGTGTCGAAGTAGGCTGCTATTTGCGAGTTAATTAGCAAACTGAGCAGTTCGGCTTCATCCAATGAAGAACTTTATTTGTTTGGTCAAATTTACGGTATGGAGGAAGAAGGGAAGCCTAAACGGAAAGTATGGATTCACGAGATAAATCAGATGAAGGATGTTAGTAGAATAATTATCTTCGTTCTGGCATAAGGACACGGGGCATCGGCACCCAATCCGACATCATGCTCTGTCATTCTGGTCGGTCAGTGACCAGGTTGGGTCCAGTTGACCTTGACCGATAACCTTGACTTTGACCCTATGACCATGACCTTGGATGACCTAGAAACCAAACATTTCAAAAATCCCAACAAATTATAAAATTCCCAAATTTTTTTTAAAAAATTGTCAAAAAAATTACATATTAATAAAATAAATTATTTTAAGATGTACATGTAGATTGTCCGGGATTCCTTGACAGGTAGATAGACTTAGCTCCCGACACGACCTACCCTCGCCAGGTCGGCCGGTGTCCATCTCATCAGCCATGTTAGATTTTGGTGACCTTGACTTTGGCCCATAGTCTTAAATGATCCTGCCCCCAAAAAATCTAAAAAAATATCCCAAAAAACTATAAAAACTTAACAAATTTATAAATAATTCCAAGAATTATAAAAAAAAATTCGTGAAGTAAATAACAATAATATTATTAATAAATAATTTTTTTTTAAATTTACGTTTTTAGAGGTTTCTACAGCAACACGCCCAGTAGATGACTGGCCGTCATTCAATCAATCATATTGCCTTAACATTCATTGGTTAATTACACAGCAGGCCTCCACCCCCTTTCGCTTACTCCATATGTCGTTTACATACATCTAAGTAAATGGTTGCTATTGCTGAACTGCTCACCGTAATATCCACTCCACATTAACGTAACTGGCCATGAATTATCTTGCATAAACGCTAACCGAGACTATCCACCTATCACGTTTGCGGTATTTACTCGCAAGCACGACCCGGCGACGAGGAAGCCATCCCGGAACATAGGTACCCAATATGTTAAGACATCGATGATGTTTCGAATAAATTTGTCAAAAGTTTTGGGGAAAAAAAATTCTTGGTGTGCATTTTTTACTTAATTTTTTATATCTAAAATAGAATGAAATGTGTTGCAACATTCAGGTATTTAGTTTACAAACCTATTTTATCAGTAAGTGGATTTCACTCTCGCACAGCCAACACAACGAGAAAACCAAAGTTTTCACTATTTAACTGCAGTGTACATGGAATCACCTCGAGCGCTCCACTACTTAACATGCGTACCGTCAGAAATCGTTCCAGACGCAAGGACTGAGGAGGGATGCAGGCCATATTCCGTGCGAGGAAATTCCGGCCATGCTGGAATCTGATCATACATTACCCCGTGTATGTGCTTGGAAGTCGATTTTGTACAGTGTATGCAGGACGGAAATTATCGACACCCGAAATCAGTGCAATTTTCCTTCTGATGTAGTTGCCAAACAAGCCGGCATCACTAATTATTCTCCGCCGTTTAACCTCGTCGAGACGTAAAGGAAAGACTTTACGAATCCGAAAAAAATTACAGCGTATTGAAGCCAGTGCATTACCAAGACCATGAGACTTTGCAGAGACTTAAATTCCTGTAGAACGTAAAAAATTAATTATGTGTGCCAATTTTTTGTAAATAAATGCTCACTCACATTTCTCCACTTATTTTGTGTAAATGAAATGAATGCGAAATTTTGTTTAATACCAGTGATATATCATACATGTAGTGTGGATTGGTGTGAATGGTGTGGATTGTTGTGGATTGGTGTGTGGATTGGTGTGTAGATTGATGGGTCAATTGGTGCTGATTGTGGTCCATGTGTCGCTGATTGTGGTGCATGTGGTACTGGTTGTGGTGCGTGTAGTGCTGATTGTGTTACGTGTAGTGCTGATTTTGGTGCTTGTGGTTCTGCTTATGGTGCTTGTGGTTCTGCTTATGGTGCATGTAATGCTGATTGTGGTGCATGTGGTGCTGATTGTGGTGCATCTGGTGCTGATTGTGGTGCATGTGGTGTTGATTGTAGTGCATGTGGTGCTTATTGTGGTGCATGTGGTGCTGATTGTAGTGCATGTGGTGCTGATTGTGGTGCATGTGGTGCTGATTGTGGTGCGTGTAGTGCTGATTGTGTTACGTGTAGTGCTGATTTTGGTGCTTGTGGTTCTGCTTATGGTGCATGTAATGCTGATTGTGGTGCATGTGGTGCTGATTGTGGTGCATCTGGTGCTGATTGTGGTGCATGTGGTGTTGATTGTAGTGCATGTGGTGCTGATTGTGGTGCATCTGGTGCTGATTGTGGTGCATGTGGTGTTGATTGTAGTGCATGTGGTGCTGATTGTGGTGCATGTGGTGCTGATTGTAGTGCATGTGGTGCTGATTGTGGTGCATGTGGTGCTGATTGTAGTGCATGTGGTGCTGATTGTGGTGCATGTGGTGCTGATTGTGGTGCGTGTAGTGCTGATTGTGTTACATGTAGTGCTGATTTTGGTGCTTGTGGTTCTGCTTATGGTGCATGTAATGCTGATTGTGGTGCATGTGGTGCTGATTGTGGTGCATGTGGTGCTGATTGTGGTGCATTTGGTGCTGATTGTAGTGCATGTGTTGCTGATTGTTGTGTGTATGGTGGTTGTGGGCTGATTGTGGAGTGTGTGAGCAGGTGAGGAAGGATCGTTTTTTTATTTTTTATTTTCTTCAAAAAATTACAAAACTATCGTTGGTTTCATTTGTATTAAAACAAAATTTGTTATTTAGGTATATTACACAAAAAATAGGAGGTGTTCGAGCCAGCATTTACTTACAAAAAAAATGTATACACGGAATTAATTATTTAACATTCGAAAGCGATTAACATAACTCCAAAACTTCATGGTCTCGGTAATGCTCTGGCTGCAATATGCTTTAATATTTTTCGCCCTCGTGAATTCTTTCCTATACGTTTCGAAGAGGTTGAATGGTGGTGAATGATTGGCGATGCCAACTTGTTTGGTAACTAAATCAGAAGGCAAATCGCAATGATTTCGGGTGTCGACAATTTTCATCCTGCACAGACTGTACCAAAACAACTTCCAAGTACAACGCGGGGTAATAGGAAATTATGACAGAGTCCAACATGGCCACAATTTCTTCTTACGGAATATGTCCTGCATCCCTGCTCAGTCCATGCCTCTGGAACGGCTGACGGTAAGCATGGTGAGTGGTGCATGTCGACGTGCTTCCATGAACACGGCGGTAAAAAAAGAAAAAACTTTGGGTATCTCTTCGTTGTCGCTGCACGAGAGTGAAATCCGCTTAATGGTGAAATAATTGTGTAAACTAAGTACCTTAATATTACTTTACATCTCATACGGTTTTATTGTATAACATTAAGTTCAAATTTACACGAAGAATTACTTTTCTTTCAAAAATTTTTGACATATTCATTTGAAACTTTATCGATGTCTAAACACATCGGGTCCCTGTGTTCCGGGTTGGCTTCCACGTCGCCTGGTCTTGCTTGCGAGTAAATGACTTCGACTGAGGCAGTTTTCACAAGGTCTGACGGACTGGTCTGTTTGTGTGGTTTGTATTAATACATAATATTGAAACGCACCTAAAGCCTGCCTATCTGCCTGCATGTGATGTCTTAATGCTCGCATGTGATTGGCCAGCTGCAATCACGCGGCAACTCGGAGATTGGTTTGTCGATATGCGAGCAATGGCTTAATGGTGTAATATTATTGGTTCAATGTCAATATGACGTAATTGGGCTTACATACGCATATGTATATATATATAATCAATAAGGGTTCAGCTGAGAGGCTTTGTTTAACAACAGCTAAAGTGAAAGTTAGATTGTCTCAGCTAGCTTATACGCGAGGTAATCAATGGCCAGATACATTAAAGTGGAGAGGATACCGCGCGCCAATGGTTTCTCGCCATAGATTTCGTCTTCGAGTGAGATATATCCTGTTTTACCAGCGCCAACGACTACTTTAGCTATGATGTCTACAACAACAGCAGCATCTACTTTCACCAGTGCAGTAACATCGTTTCAGATTGGCATGGTGCCATCGACTCCTTCAGCTGTGCACATAAGGAATCTTCAATGCAGCCATCGAACTTTTCAGCTGCGGTACCTAGAACACCTTTGCCAGCGTTACTTGCTTCTTTAGCTCCATTACCTACATCTCCGTCTTTGCTTGAACCACTACGTTGTCATCAGTGTCACTACTGATATTGATATGCAGTTAAGCCATAAATACCATTTACTTAGACATGCAAAGACCTGTAAACGACATAGTGGGTGGGTGTTGACAACTCGTCTAGCAGCGAAATTGAAAAATTAATACCTCCTATGTGTTGAAAACACATTATCCAATATGGATATATACATGTGTACATATATGCATATGGCCACCACATTGTGACTAAATCATTAGCTCACCTAATGACGAAATAGATTAATAATACACTAGCACCACTTAGGTTGTGAAAATGAAAACAAATGACATACAAACAAAACAAGATATCTGCGTAATACAGATCGAACATTGGTAATGGNGGTTGTGAAAATGAAAACAAATGACATACAAACAAAACAAGATATCTGCGTAATACAGATCGAACATTGGTAATGGCCAATGGAGGCCTACTAACTAATTAACCAATGAGAAACATTGGTAGAGGATTAGAATTAAAAAATTNGGTTGTGAAAATGAAAACAAATGACATACAAACAAAACAAGATATCTGCGTAATACAGATCGAACATTGGTAATGGGGGTGGAGGCCTACTAACTAATTAACCAATGAGAAACATTGGTAGAGGATTAGAATTAAAAAATTGTTATTGATTGGAGGAGGACCAGTCGTCTGCTGGACATGTGCTATGGAAACATTCCAAAATGTTAGTTTTATAAAATAAATTCAAAAATAATATATTTTAATTTTTATGAAATTTTTTAATAAAATTGTTATATATTTTTTGAAATATTTATAAGTTTTAAATATTTTGTAAATTTCTGAGATTTTTTGGGTTCAAGGTCATATCAAGATTAAGTGTCGATGTCAACGACATATAACATGTCTGACGAAATCCACACTGGCCTACCGGGCTAGAGTCGGTCGTGTCGGGGGCTCTGTCGAACTACCTGTCATCGCACCCAGGGTTTCCACATGCACATGCTTAAAAATATATATATAAAAAACTTTACATTTTATTTTTTTATTTTTCTGGGATTTGTATAATTTGTTTTTTTTCGGTTTCAAGGTAATCCAAGGTTCCGGTCATAGGGTCAAGGTCAATGCAATGTGTCAAGGTCAAGGTAACCTGAATACAACATGGTCGCCGACCCACCGGAATGACAGAGCATGATTTCAGCTACTTCTCCAGACGCTTACGTTCGATTCGCTTCGTCTGCCGACCGTCCACTAACGTATGGCATGGAGAAACGAGACGAAGATTGGTTGCTTTGAAAACTTTTCCCGCGACGACGTGCCGCCTCGCCTCGTAGTGGTCGGGCTTCCATTTAAATACGTGTACGTTTCCCTAGCGGAAGAAATTCGCCACGCGCCTCTTCGCTTCGCCACGTCTAAGTGGGCGCGCACCTTAACACGTTCGTGCCAACCACGACGTACTGTATTTATAAGGGTGTGACCATCCATTTATAAACGTCTGCAAGGCTGCATTGACGTCCATGATGCACATTTTTAACATTTATTGTACCACGTCACACACTATGGGTAGTGTACCTGGCAGGTGTATTCGTCCGCCGTAACAAGGCCCCCTAGATTTAGAGGATGGTTACGCTGAATCGGCCGTATGTTTACAAAAATTGTTTCCTTTGCGTATAACGTACTATCCATCCTTTAAGCAGCGCCCATCTTTTTTGAAACGATATACACACAGGATGTATCATTGAAGATGGACCAAAAAGGTCAGGGAGATAGAGGACCCAAATACGCATAAATTAAACCCCTGTATGTGTAGTGATAAATGCAAGTGTTACGTCCTTTCATTCGCAGTGTAGACAATTGACTACATGTTGCATGAGAAGGTTATATTAACTCGTTTACGTGCAATGCTAGTGTTGAGGCTATTTCACACAATCAAATATTTATTGGACAAATAATTCACCTAATTTGCCTTTATATGAATAGCTTTCAACAAGTTTTCATATATTCATTTGAAGATTTACCTCAAAATTATTAATGAAATCTTTTTAATAAATACCAAATGCAAATTTTTGGAAGTATCTACGACTCATACACGACACGAAAATAATTGGTTACACCACCACAAATTTCTTCATTATTATGGTATATTTTGTTTTAAAAAAATACGTGTCCTTATTTTGTAACTATTTTTAATGTGCAAACACAATTGTTTTATATTGACATTATTTCAACAAATCTATAATCGCCGACTGAAATTTTTGGATATAAGAAAATATAATAAATTTTCTAACCGAAAATCTTGAAGGAATATCAAATATTCATGATATTGAAAGGTAAAATGTCCGCAAATTAAACTTTCGTTTCAAGGAACATTCAATGAATTTAATTGAATAAAAATTAAAGGTAATTTGAAGAAACATTTGTTCGTGTGAAAGGGCCTCAAGTGCCCAATAATCTTCCCTCTTAGTAACCGTCTCGTAAACTATGCTACTGCTTTACGTTATGATTGGTTCATATCTGCGGTCAATATATATTACGTCTGCAGCTCATTGGTTGTATTAACGAAACAAGTTCTTTGCAATTTTAAATACAACACGCATCAAATATATCTCATTTGAAACACCACGATCTTAAATAAATGTGGGAATGAAAGAATAAGAATCCATAAAATTTTCAGTTATTTCAGAATAAAAAATTTACAATTAAAGTTTAATGGGACATGAACGACCAGTTGGAGTAAATTACGGCCCATCAGAATAAATTACGTCCATTAGGTGTACATTAAACGAAATTAGCATAAATTGAATTAGTTTATGAACCAATCGGAGTATAATGCACCCAAATAGTACAATTTGGGGTAGAATTACTACCAATTGGGGTAAATTACGCCCAAATGGTGTATATTACGCACAATGTGTGTCAAATGGTGTAAAATATGACCATTCGTAGTAAAATACGTCCAATAAGCGTAAATATCAATAAATTACATCAAAACTGAGTAAGTTATAACCAATTAGCATACATTTTGGTTCATTATACTAAATCGTAGTATATTATGCCTGATTAGCATAAATTGTAGTACATTGTGCCCAAATGGATTAAATTGTACCTTATGAGTCTTACTATTAAATCAAGAACGAAAGATTGAGGGGTGTTTTTGAAAGGGCACAGCGCCCCTCCCTTAAGGGGTAGAAGGCTGAAAAAAAGGATAGCAACCCTTTGAACCTTCCTCTTTCGATCCCCCCCAAACCCACCCCCCT
>NQII01004520.1:61517-204695 GCA_002778355.1 Clitarchus hookeri
CCCCCCCCCTGGGAGGAGATAGCCGAACAAGGGGGGTATGTTTTTGAACTTGGGTTAAGCCTGGAAGTCTCATTTTTCGGCAGATTTCGCCGTGATTTGAGGGGGGATTGTCACTTTGGCCCTTCCCTCGGCCGTGGGGTCAGTTATGCCCTTTGGTAAAATGTGGGTACCCCGGGGGGAGGGGGGGAGTTATGTTTTTCGGCTCTTGAAGCCACAGTTGTCGGCCGATTTCGATGGGATTTGATGTAGGGCGGTTGTCTTTGGTCCCTCCCTCGGCCCCTGAGTCAGTTATGCCCTTTTGGAAGAATAATGGTTACGCGGGTTGGATGGGGGGAGGGGGAATTATGTTTTTCGGCTCTTGAAGCCACAGTTTTCGGCCGATTTCGATGGCCTTTGAGGGAGGAGTTACTCTTAAGACACACCCTCGATTTAAAGTTAGTTAGGCCCTTTTGGATAAAAGTCAGTACCATAAAAGTGTACCATAATATGTACCACAACTATCGTACGACGTTAGATGGCCCAAATTTAGCGTACCATAATTATGGTACAGTGTACCATAACTTTGGCATTTTGTACGATAATTCAAAAATTCGTACCATAATGGACTCTGTAGCATTCAAGACCCCTAGGAAAACATTAAAATTATACAACTCTTTCAAAAAAATTCAAATTACACCCATTTACCTGCCTAACCCAAGAACAGTGAACCCTCGGATTCCGTGGGCCGTTTACCTGGTCTAAATTTAATTAAGAACCATTAGATTAAATGGAAGTAAATTACACCCATTCCCAGTAAAGCAAGCCTAATGAGGGTGAGTTGTGGTAATTTACACCAAGTCGGAGTAAATTACATAAACAACTACACCTATTTACTCGATTTGAGAATAAAGTACTCCAGTTGTGCATATTTTACCCCAATTTACGATAGTTGTCAGTAATTAACTCGAAGTGGATGTAATGTACCGCGATTTACGCTAATTGAGCGTAAATTAATACGGTTGGGAGTCACTGACCTCGATTAAAAATAATTGCATATGATAAATCCCAATATGGCATAACTTACCCCCATTTATGTTAATTTGGTGTAATTTACTATAATTTATTCTCATGTGACATAATTTTTTTTCGATCTTGTGTAACGTACCTAAATTTACCCTCATTGGGTGCAATTTACTCCGATTGAGCATAATTGACCGCAATTTATGCAAAGTAGGCGTAATTTACTATAGTCAAGTGTAATTTACTCTGAGTGTGTATAATTTACTATATAATTTACTCCCTTTTTATGCTAATTGCGCATTGTTTTCTCCAATTGGTCCTTATTCTCCCAATATACACCAAATAGAAATATTTTACACCGAAATCACTCAATATTACAAGGTTTCTAAACTATTACATTTTAAATTACATATATAGGGGTTTAATCTATGCGTATTGGGTTCACCTATCACCGTGCTGTTTAGTCGATGATAAATTATACAACCTGTATATGTATAAAAACTGCTTATAAAATGTTTGGCATATTTCCCGCTGCTCACAAAAAGTTTAGCATATTCCACGTGTGCCAACGAATACATAATATGTATGTTTCTAGTAGGAATGGATCATACCTACGTAGCGTGAATCATGAAAACATTGGCGTCTCCCCCCGCCTCCAGAAACATGATTATTGCACGTTCACACACACTAGTTTCAACTGCAGGCCTTAAAAAAGCCGCAATTGACGAATTGACCAATTTGCCTCAGGAAACGTTTAATGATCTTGTTTTTGGCATGCCTCGTCGGATACAAGCGTGCCTCAGGAACCANCCAATTTGCCTCAGGAAACGTTTAATGATCTTGTTTTTGGCATGCCTCGTCGGATACAAGCGTGCCTCAGGAACCATGAAGTTCCTACAAAGTTGGTCAATGCATCTGAGAAGACTATTTTCGTTGTTATTGAAGCTGATGAGATTCCTCTGTTTAAGTTGTTTTTCAGTGTATGCCGTTTCTTACTGGTATGATGTAAACGAGTATCGTGATTTTTACCACTTTATGTTCTGTTAGAAATACATAATTAAATGTAAACTACTGTTATTGAATATTACAACCTAGGATATATGCTACATTTCTGTGAGCNTTAGAAATACATAATTAAATGTAAACTACTGTTATTGAATATTACAACCTAGGATATATGCTACATTTCTGTGAGCAGTTTATATGTGAGTGTATGCTTTTATTTTAACTTATAATTGTAATGTACCGGAGTTGACTTTGAGATTATTGATTAACATTAGAAATTAGCGTCTATAATAATGTGCAGCTGTATTATTATTTAAGTTTATGTGCGAATTTCAGTAAGTCATAATCGTCTTTCACATAGTCACTATAAGCAGCAAAAAAAAGATATTTATAAGTTTAATGATACGCATAATTAAATACTTTACTTATCCTCCATATCATTCCACATATACACTGAAAAGACAAAATAACTGGTGCACCTGCCTAATTTCGTGTAGAGCCCCCGTGAGCACGCAGAGGTCCCGCAAGACGACGTGGCATGGACTCGACTAATGTGTGAAGGCATGCAGGAGGCAATTCACACCTTGAATCCTGCAGGGCAGTCCACAAATCCATAGGAATGCGAGGCGGTGGAGATATCTTCTGAACAGCACGATGCAAGGCATCGCAGATATGTTCAATTATGTTCATGTCTGGTGATTTAGGTGGCCAATGGAAGTGTCTAAAGTCAGAAGAGTGTTCCTGGAGCCACTCGGTAGCAACTATCGACGTGTGGGGTGTCGCATTGTCCTGCCGGAATTGTTCACGTCGGTCGGAATGCACAATAGACATG
The DNA here is from genome assembly GCA_002778355.1 of Clitarchus hookeri. Taxonomy (NCBI): domain Eukaryota; kingdom Metazoa; phylum Arthropoda; class Insecta; order Phasmatodea; family Phasmatidae; genus Clitarchus; species Clitarchus hookeri. Next base: position 64,354 of record NQII01004520.1, read on the forward strand.
AATGGGTGCAGGTGATCGGACCTGATGCTTATGTATCTGTCACCTTTCAGAGTCGTATCTAGACGTATCAAGGGTCCCATTTCACGCCAAATGTACACGCTTTATACCATGACAGAGCCTCCACCATCTTGAACAGTCCCATGTTGACATGTAGGGTGCATGGATTCCTGAGGATATCTCCATACCCGTACACGTCCATCCACCCGATACAATTGGAAACGAGACTCGTCAGACCAGGCAAAGTGTTTCCAATCATCAACTGTCCAATGGCGGTGTTGGCGGCCCCATACGAGGCGTAAAGCTTTGTGTCGTGCAGTCAACAACGGTACACGAGTGGGTCTTCGGCCCCGAAAGCCCATATCAATGACGGCCCGTTGAATAGTTCGCACGCTGGCACCTGTAGTTGCCCCAGCATTGAAATATGCGCCAATTTGAGAAAGTGTTGCACGCATGTCACGTTTAATGATTCTCGTCAGTCATCGTTTGTCCCGTTTGCTCACGATCTTTTTCCGGCCACAGCGATGTCAAAGATTTGATGTTTTACCGGATTCACGATATTCACGGCACACTCGTGAAACGGTCATACGCGAAAATCCAAATTTTATTGCTAGCTCGGAGATGCTATGTCCCATCTCTCGCGTGCCGACTATAACACCACGTTCAAACTCACTCAAATCTTGATAACATGCCATTGGTGCAGCAGTAACCGTTCTAGGAACTTTGCCAGAGTCTTATTTTCTTATATAGGCGCTGCCGACCGTATCGCGTTACTCTGATTGGTTCCATACCCCTGTTATTTGCATACGCACGCCTATACCAGTATTTTTTGGCTCTCCAGTGTAGTTTTGAGAGCTTTTGAAAAGTAACGTATAAATAGGTTTATCAACACTCACAAACAAACGAACACAATGCGAATATGAGATATGTTCATTCCTCTGTCTACCATATATGTTCGACTAACTGTGCCCGCGGCTCCGCTCACGTGGACTACATAATTATTGTTTAGGTTATTTTTTTTAATGAAGTTGAATTTTACTTTGTGTTAATTATAAAATAAATAATCGTTAGACAAATATTTTAAATTTAAACATAATTTTGCTATTTATATTTTAATATTTTTTTATAAAGTCATTTATTGATTTTTTCATTTTCTTATCAAAATACGTATATTTTATCGCAGGGACTCTTTGTACACAGCATGTCTCGTTTTTTATGGGGGGCAAGTACATAAAAACGGCTACTGCAACTGACACGCGAACATGCGACATATAATTGTTCATGTGAAAAGCATGGCTGTCGGAGGTCAACTCCAGCAACTTTCATGGTTTGGCATTGTGTCTTATTTATAGTAATAGCAAAAAAAAAAAAAAGCCCTGGTCGGAAGTTGGAAACGCTTAAACTGGAAAGGAAACTCCGTTGTAATCATGGGTATTCTGGGTATTAAATTTTTTTCGCCAGTACAGGTGCCACTGATAATATTTGCCTCAATAAAAAAACCCCTAAACTGTTTACTTGTAGGGGAGTGCCCTTGTACAATTTTGGAGGGCTTATGTTCTGCAATAACATGAATGGCGCGCCAATTTTTAGAGCAAGAGCGTGAACAGGAAAACCTGATATATTAAGGGAATTCAAGAATTCAATCGGATAGTGAACGGCGTCTTCCTCTTCAACAACAGTGTCCACATACGTGTACGTTCGGGAGGGCAATTTTCTGGATCGTTTTTATTGATGTTTTCGACGATTTCATTTTCTGATGGTAAGATAGCTCGCTCTTGATACCATGTCAGAGGCTTGTTTGTGGTTCTTTGGACGTCTGAGAAATTAAATGGTAAAAACAATTATTAGTATTTGTCTGTTATATATATATATACTACCGCGAAGTTTTTTTAGGTTTTTTTATTCTTAACAGTTCTTTACATCATGAAATTGTTCCATATTTAACGGTTTAGACAGCGAATTGTAAGCGAGTGCGCTGGTGGCAANCTACCGCGAAGTTTTTTTAGGTTTTTTTATTCTACACAGTTCTTTACATCATGAAATTGTTCCATATTTAACGGTTTAGACAGCGAATTGTAAGCGAGTGCGCTGGTGGCAAACTTTGTTCCGACTTGATTCACTATTATCGTCACTGCTTATTCCTTATGTTACTTTACGTAACAAAATATATACTAAAACCTGGGCAGAGAACATAGCTATGAATTAAAAAAAAACACGTAAATTGGATAAGTGGTTCTCGAGTGATAAGCGCACTAACACACAGACGGACAGAGAGGCGTTGAGTTTTATGTTATGTATAGAAGAATAACAAAAATTCTATTTCGGTTTTGCGCCCTGAGTGAAACACTACGTGCGAGCTGTTTTTATGTGTTTTTATGTATAGTGAGGCTTCTTCCGAGTAGAAGTACCAGCTTTAAGTTTGGGCTTACGTAAGCATTAAAATACAAACATATATTTTCTTTTGTTAAGCTGCTTGCTTAGTTAGAAGGAAATTTCACGAATTTATGTGGTGGAAATTCTTGTTACTTTATAGATTAAGGAATGTGTTAATAACACGTAAAAGGACTCTGAGACAGTTATAAATTTTCATAAATCAAATAATATAATCCCAGACTTCTTAGTTGACTACTAAAAAAGGGAAAGTGTGATAGGAAGAGAGACGAAACTGCACGTAAAGGCAACAGCAATATGCTATTAATAGCTACCATGGTAGATGGACTATACTTAGGCGTATAGTTCGTCGTATATTTCCGAAACCATAATATTCCACTCCCGGTTTACAAAATGTCGTCACGTGCATTTCCCAAGCATGAGTTGTTGTTGGTTTATAGGCTGTTTATTTCCCCATCCTTTCCACCTGGAATTTTTTTTTCTATCGTCGGCGGTGTTGTTCGCATGAATAAGCTGAAGAGGGGTACAGACGTGGCAGTAGTTGACGTCTCCTGCCAGCCCGCCCTTTATGTGTTAGAAGGAAGGGGTAGGGCGTAGGTTGGACGTTATTGAGCCGGTAACCCGTGCGCCCCAGCTATACGTGATCGCAATGGGACGGAGTGTCGGCCGCCGATAGGGATATTGCCAACGGGTTTGCAATGGCATCCTTGTGGTGTTGCACAACCCCATCAATCCCACCCCCTTTAGTAACCATCCCCCTCCAGCCACGCATACAGCACCTGCTCGCGAGTGGGGGATCGATAGATGACCGCACACCGACAAGGGGGCAGTTGAGGGAATTAATTCACGAACGGCATGCATGTGTCACCTCCACTGCCTACTGTACGAAAGAACAAAAGGCCCTGTGAAAGTAAAAGAGGCCGGGAGTTGCGTTTGGCGCAGCAGATAAAGTTCTCACCTCCCACCAAGGCGAAGAAGTTTCCGGGCTGCTCCTGGATGGCATGCGGAAATCGCGTAATTCGATACCGCTGGTCAGCGGGTTTTCTCGCGGCTCTCCTGCTTCTCCTGTCTTTGCATTCCAACGCTGCTCCATACCCAGCTCGTTTCAACCTCATCGGCTCTCAAGACCTTATTGGTTGTTAAGAGCGGCCCAAATGCCTCCACTCCACCCAACACTTTCGAATACATAGAAGTGAAATAGCCGTACGCTCGGCGATTTTTAGACGCACACGCCAGTAAAATCGCTTAACGTTTGAACACTATTAGCCAAACAGTAGCTGCTAACTTACTTGCCAGCCTGTAGCCCGACCAATGGGGAGTCTTTCGTAACACGCAGTAGCCATTCAGAGACAAGGCCTATTCATGTGTACTCTGTCATAAAAGGAACCGCCGCGCCATTATACTATGTGGTTTTTTACCACAAAAGTGTGGATGTCTCTATTCATTTTCTTTTTCATTTTCCGGCGAATATGCGTTTATCCGTAAGATTCAAGAATGAAGACTGCCAATGATCTAATGACTTGTTATGTATGCATCTAGTCGACAAAAATGTGACAGAGTTAATTTCGAGACATACGTGTCCTATTACGCCGATTCACGTGTGCTATTATATATTGAATACTACTAAAAACTATTTTAATTCGCAGTATCTTAATCATTCAAATTTAAATCACTTTTACGACAAAACCACTTGTCCTTGTCCGAGGCGCATTTAACTGCGTACACGCCAGCAATTTACATTATTATAATATTTGCTTTCGTACTGCCTAACTGAAGAGAGGGAAACAAATCTACAAACGGCATACATGCTATAGTAATCTAAACCTACAAATATGAATGACAATCACGTCCATTACTTTAACTGGGATTCGAGCTCAGGACCTTGTGAGTACAAGTGTTTGGTGGCTTCTTGAACAAGAACATGAGACACTGAACTGGAGCCGCACAGGTGCCATGCCAAAAATTCCCGTTTATTCTGCAAAATACTAAATTTTCTCTCAAAATTGCTCTTTTGTTCAAACACATATTCTCAAAAACAGTGAAAAATTTTACACAAGTCCTTAAATCAGTAGCTTGTATTATGGACTCCAGCCGGGACTCTAAATTAAAATGACCTCGACCTTGACTACATTCGAACTCAAACCCGAAAGACGATAACAATTATATAATTATTACATATATGTATATTAATATATATATAACAATTATATAATAATTATATATATGTATATTAATATATATATAAATCAGGGTAAAAACTTGGTTATATACCTCTATTTCCATCTTTGATATTCANATATATGTATATTAATATATATATAAATCAGGGTAAAAACTTGGTTATATACCTCTATTTCCATCTTTGATATTCACGACCTTGACATTGACCACAGACGAAATAGAGACAAAAAATAATACATTTACGAGATTTCCAAAATTTTAAAATTAAAAATGTAAAACACAATTTAAATTTGTTAAAATATTTTATTATTATTTAAAGATTTTCATGTAGAAGGTTGGGGATTCGACCCTCGTAAAGACGGTGTAGCACAACCACTCCCAGTACAGCGACCAGAAGAAAACATACCCCACCCACTATATATAATTGGTAGTTCAGTCAGATGCCCACACAAATACACCACTTCCAACGAATCATTGTGTTTACATCATACCTGATCACCCCTACACTCTTTAACTTCCCATCATTTACCCACTACCACTAGACCCCCGCCACTACCAATAGACTGCAATAGTGATTTAAGGATGAAGTCGCGTTTCTCGCTCGTGATTAGGTGTTGGTTACGTGGCATATCGGCCTCTGCCGAAAGAGGTCAAAGTAGTTACATATCACAGTTCGTCATGTGATGAGAGAGGTAACTTTCGTTCTCTATTTCCTGAACTGACATCCATTCTGGTATGTAATTTTTGTGGACGTCTCTTTCATGACAGCAATTGGTCGAGCTCGTAATAACACATACCTATTTTCTCACCAAAGTACTCAAACCTCAAACCTGAAGAATCTGTTTGGAAAAGCTAGATATTGTAATGTGGATATAAAGATGACATGTTCGTTTAATTGTGTCCTGCTACCAGCATCCCGACTTCATCGTTGGGGGTAACATCGCTAACTAAAGCTCGACAGTGTGAATTGTCGACTACGCTATTCACTAACACTGGAATGTACATAAACAACCAAACCTTTTTATCATCGTAGTTGGCCACCATTTATCAATCATTCGCAATAGAGAGCCACCTAACTAGATCGTATGCAACACTTCAAACAACAACATGTCGCATTCGGCAAGAAGTGCTTTCATAAGGATATATAACTGAATATACTGTTAATTCATCTAGTATTACATATAAGCAACTCATAGCATAAATAACATTTTCAGTTCATTGAAATTGTTTTATCAAAAGCATAAAAACATACCTACATACCCATAGGTTAACAAGCATTAAGGCCGATCGTTCACACGAATTGATATCAAGACCAACCAGAGGCCAAGGCCACTTTTGACTTAGGACCCAGACGCAGCTGCATCGCCTGCATTGCTGTAGCTGTGCCATTGAAATAGACACCAAATTCTGCAAGTATAGCGTTCCTTCTCCTACTGAGAAACAGCATGTCTTCACATCGCTACTACTTGCTAATGCGGTGCATACAATGTTTACAGAGGATGATAAGACTGCAGACTATTCAAGCGACGAACATCTTGTGCCACAGTCAGTTCGTTGAAAATATACTTTTGGAAAAAGCACATGTACTGGCCGAGCTTCAAAAAAATATTGTAGCACCAGTAGCTTCAAAGGCTGATCTCACCAACGACATCCTTGCTGCCAAGAAAATGAAACGGAGTGCTGTAAAAGAGAAAAGCGCAAATAAGAAGGTAATTTTCTCGATTTCCCGATACATCCCCTCACCAGGTTTGCTGCAACGAGCTGCACGAACAATGCTAAAGACGACGAGAACACAGGCTATATCATTCCCGAAGACTCGAGTTAACTCGTTAATAGGACCAGACTTTACATCACGCTGCAACAAGGTGGAGATTTCTTGAACATAAAGGAGATAACTTCAATCATCTGTAAACATAAGGACAAATGTTTACTTCAAATGAGGCCATTAGATACATGTGAATTAAATAAGTAGAACTGTAAACTTGTGGACACATAGTAGCTTGTATTTAATTTCTTGAATTTATAACTATTACTGTCAAAACTTCGTAATTCAATACTGTATACAGTCGACTTAAATGTTATGTTTTAGGCGAAATTTCTCCGAAAAAGCGCAAATGACAGTTCTGATACAATAAGAAATATTATCTCCTTTTAGGTTCGTTTAAAGTAAACGAAGTTCTGTTCGTGTTATATATGATGTCTGAGAGCTATGTCATCAAATTTTGTGGTCTGATTTCAGATGTCTGAAAATTGTAGACTTATATATGAGATCTGGTTACTTAGGTATGATTTCTGAGGTCTGATTTATAGTGTCTGATTTACGACGTCTGACATTTTAGGTCTGATTTCTGATGTCCATTTATGAAGTCTGAAAACAGATTACTGAATTTTGATGTCTGGTTTTGAAGTCAGAATTTTGAGGTTGACTATGCCTTTGATATGATTTTTGTGGTCTGAATTTTTAGGTCACAAGTTTAAGTTTTATATTTTTTAGGTCTCGTGCTTGAGGTCTAATTTTCGAGGTTTTATATACCATGTATGATTTTTAAGGTCTATTAGTGTGTCTGTTCGTACACTGAGTTAATAAATAGTCGGCTGGTATGGTCTTGTCGGTCTGATTGTTTGGTTATCCTGCATAGTATGTATATTTCATCGGCAAGTTTGGTCGGTCTTGTCCGTCGGCCTTCTTCATTAGTTGACCTTAGTGAGTTGGTATGGGTGTTTGGTCCTTTGGCCTTGTTGGTCAGTTTGCCTTGTCAACTGGGAAATGTGAATTGTCTGTCTGCCTTTATAGTCATTTGGCCTAGTAGACTGCTTTGGGTGCTTAGTCTGGTCGGCTTTATCAGTTGATCTTGTCCATTGGTCTTGATAGTTGATCGGTCATGTTGGCTGATTTTCATGGATTGTAAGTATGATCGGTTATAATGAATTTTTGTAATACTTAGTTTATATGGTTCGTTGGTCTTGTGAGATGATCTAGATATCGGTTCCTTCGAATGGTAGGTGTTGATGCTTGGTAACGTATGGGTAAGTTGGTATGTTTGCTTGCTTGTGAAAACTTTGATATTAGTCATGTTGACTGCGGTTGTTATAAAATATTTTAAAACTTTCTCAGTTAACTGAATAGGTAATGTTGTCTTGTATATAACAGTAGATGTATTGACAGTGTGTTCAGCAATCTATCCTTATAAAAACACTTCTTCCCAAATGCAACATGTTGATGTCTTAATGTTACCTACGATCAAAGTTTGGTGTTTTTATCGCCAATGATTTAAAAAATGTGGCCAACTATGTTTATAAAAGATTCAAGAACATAGTTTGCTTTATCTGTTTGATTTATCTCGAGGTGGCAATGTGAATTCCAAGTTCCAAGGGCCTAACCTTAACTGTTTTAATAGCATCGTTGATAACGCAAACAATTCAGCTGGAGTTAACGATGATACAACCGAAAACGAAGTCGGAATGCTGGTCACAGGCACACCACTAAACAAACACTATATCTTTATATATACTTTACAATAGGTCGCTTGTCCGAAAATGCACTTTAAATTTGACCAGATTTGTTTACTATGCATGGAAAATATTTTTGTGTAATTACGAGCACCACCGATAATACCCAACGAACTGTCGTAATGGAAGAGTTGAACATTATAATAACTTAATAGGCTGAGTAGCAGTTCAGGAAGAGAGAACAAAATGTTACCTCTCGCATCAGACGAAGAACTGTTATTGGTTGCTACCTCTTTANTAGCAGTTCAGGAAGAGAGAACAAAATGTTACCTCTCGCATCAGACGAAGAACTGTTATTGGTTGCTACCTCTTTATTTATCGGCAGAGTTCGAGATTTCACATGACCAACACCCAATCACGAGCGAATGCGTCATCATCATTAAATCCCTACAGTATTCTATTGGCAGTGGTGGTGGTGGTGGTCAAGTTGTAGTGTGGAAATGAGTGGTATGGTGAGAAATTTTGGGAGGATGCAGTGTGTTGTACAGGCAATTGTTCGTTGGAATTTGGGTATTTGGGAAGGGGAGTACTAAATAGCCAGTTATAGTATGTATCAGTGGAGGTTAGTCGTTTGTTGGTCACAGTAGGGAGATTGAGTCTGCTTCACAATATTTATGAGAATTTAACTCTTGAACGTCTACATGTAAGTCTTTAAATAATAATGTGAGATTTTCAATTTTTTTTTTTGGGTTTTGTATTTATTAATTTTTTTATTTGGTGTCGCTATTTTACTTTTTTTCGTATTCAAGTTTGCTGAGTTCAAATGTTTAATGTCAAACTTGCGATCTTAGTAATAATGTAAATAATCCTCTAATTATTACTGTATACAGATGTTTGTGTTTTTCTCGATTTTCGGGAACAACTTTATTTGCGGTCAAGTTCATGATCATGAAAATTAAGGATGGCATTTGTGATCCCACATGTAAAAAAATATGGTGGTCGGGTTTATTCATGTAAATAACCATGTCCGCTGTCCTTCCTGACCCACTGGGCCTCACTCAAAGCCGTTATTCCACCTTACTGATCTGTGTACTTTTTTTGAACCGAGTCTCGATTCCACAGTGAACTTCAACAATGAATCTCTGACTTAAAGACTAGTACAGAATACTTTCTCTTGGAGGGGGGGTGGGGTAGGAATTTTACAAGATAAAATTTAATTTTGAGGCAAAAGCGGATTTTTGGAGGGGAAATGTTCAATTTTGAAGAAAAATACGGGAAATTTTGAAATGACGGCCGGACGACTACGGTTTGGGTACCATATGCCCTTGTTCTTCCAGAAGCACCCAGATCCTTCAACTCTTGTGGTGTGGAATTACCACACGGGAAAGTATTTCTTTGAAAGACTGATCGTAAGAGGGGTTCACTTAACGCTCAGACAGTAATAAACGCTGTGACTTTGTGATTTATTTTTCACAAATGGAAAATCTTCCCAATATCTTTACACGTTCTGCTCATGTGCATGCGCAGTACCCAAGATAGTGTATAAGAAGGAAAAATATTTTCTCTATACCACAATGAACGACGTGACTTCACTTGTACTAAAACTGCTACTAGTGGCATATTAAATTCGTTTAATTATAAATCCTCCACACAAAATTTTTTTTAAAGAATTTTGGGCATGCCACATAACGATTTTCTGCAAACTATAACAAAATAATTATTGTTAACCATTCGATTGCTGGAATTATGAAATAAGTATTTAGTTGCGAGACAGCGTACTCTTTGCGACAAGTGAAAGATGTGCTCTTTCCTTGATGAAACTACCATTAACTGTTCGCAAACGAGAAGTGAGGATTCCTACACACATCAGTTGACCCACAAGGAAGACTTTCGAGACGCTGGGAAATGGTTCCCCTTTCCCCAGTTCTCATTGCCAACCCCAAGCAACCGTCATGGACAACACGCAACTTATCGTGGACATACGGACTTAATTGAGTAATTAAATGGAGCTTGCAGGTAAACACTTGTAGAGTTACAGGTGTGATCGTAGTTAGGAGACAACGCCGTAATCAGATGCTTTTCTTAAATTATTTGTTACGCTTCTCCTACTTTTACAGCAAAAAGTTGACATTTGGAGGCCGTAAGCACCGGACATAACGGAGTTTGTTATCAAAAGTTCGTACTCTATTACTGTCAAACGGATTTCAAAGCATACGACGACTACGTGTTATTGTTACTTTTTACTGTTAGAAAACATTTTATAATCATTGTTGTTATCTTCAATATTGTAAATATTTTTGCGGTTTTATGGTCATATCAATAAGGTTTGATTAATTGATTTTATTGTATTTGTTTAGTCGATTGTGGCCTGTAACCGAAATGAATTTGCTTCTCATAATTTCTGAGCCAATTTTTTGTGGATAATTTTTTGTGTACGGTGGAATCTCACCACTTCTTCCAATTTATGTATTTCTGTCTCCTCCTAGTTTCCTAAGGTGTTTTAATATTCTGCTTGAATTTTTAGTCTCCATATAGCAAAACTAATGAATAAAGAATAATATTTTTCTTCACTTTAATTTTTTTTTTTTTTTATTATTTTATCATTAGTTAAGAAATTTATATAAAAATGTTATTGTGGAATTACTGCTTACTACTGCTAGTTATTTCTAAATAATACCTTCTGCCTTATATGTGCGTATTGCAAAATACTTTAACTGTTATAAATTGCTTTGTAATATATAAGGACTACTGAATTTAATAAAATGTTGTTTATACGTTAACAAAAGCCTATCAGATTATTACCACAGTTCTGGAAATTATTTTCTGTAAAATTTGTCTTTCATTTGCTTCAAACCCAACGCATGGTTTAAAAAAATGTATTTGTTGTAAAATATAAATTTTCATGTGTTAATTGTCACTATTTTCGGTGTTTATTAACACGTAATTTTATGAACAATAANTTGTAAAATATAAATTTTCATGTGTTAATTGTCACTATTTTCGGTGTTTATTAACACGTAATTTTATGAACAATAATAACATTTAAAATTCAATTCACTTTCACTTTATTTGTATCTGTAATATATTTTATAACAATAAACTAAGATTTATANTAACATTTAAAATTCAATTCACTTTCACTTTATTTGTATCTGTAATATATTTTATAACAATAAACTAAGATTTATAAGATTGTTCTTGCTAAATTTTAGTAAACGGCAATGTGATTCATGATATCATCATACTGATAAAAATGTCATGATTTAAATGTTGGTTAATATAACCAGATAGCCCAAATTTGATTTCCGAGTGTTCCGGTGAAAACATTTAGTGCTAGAAAACATTTTGTATTTTATCATTGAATAAACGTCTCAGATAAACAACTTTAATTTCGATGGACGTTAGAGTAAGTGTACAGTGAGAAATTAAGGAGTAAATATATCCGAAAAACATTTAAAGAGAAAATAATCCTGACAATTAAAATGTGGATTTACACAGTCGTAGTGTTTCAGCTTCAAAGTGCGGAATGAAGTGTTATGAAAAGAACTTAACTGGTATTTACTGTTATTGCGATTGCAGTCTTGAATAAAGTTTTCTTAATTAGTATATGGGCTTAAATGTAAAAACCAAATGTTAAAAAAATATGTATTTATTTTCTTATTGCTATTTGTCTGACTGAAGAGAAATGGATTTGTGTGATAATAGTTACTTAGTAACTCATCATAAGTAACAGAAAAATAATTTCAGCTGTATAACACCTAGAAGCGATTTTTACAGGTGTCCTATATTATCTTGGGGGTGTATGGACGTCAGAATAAGAGATTATTGCTTTGAATCTCAGTGTCGCAATTTCCTTACTGATCTTTATATATTGTCGTCTAAAATGTACTTCCACAGAATATTCATTTGGTGTGCCACTTCTGTGGTCTGGTCAGATACTGGTATGCATGACAGGTGACAGGACCAGAAGAAAACACCAACACTCAAAGCGAATCATCACCAAATCAGTGAAATTCGGTGACAGATGAAATAAGTATGATTTCAGTTGATGGACTGTTTACTGATCTACACTAAAGTTTTACTGATTTTTAATACTTCTCGCTGCCTCAGAATCGGAGTAGAATGTGTGTTCATGTTAAAAATCCTCCATGAGAGGCTTTCGATTTCTACCAGACTTTTAAATTATGTATTTTCTTACAGAGTGCTCTTGTTTAAATGGATTTTATTGTACAATTATAAGTGACAACTTAAAAATATTATTGATTTACAAATAAATGTTTTTCGTTTATGCTTGGTATAAGTGCATTATTAAGATTCATGCGTCTTGCGGTATATCCTAAAAATAAATTTTTTCTGTCCGTAAAACCTTTTCGTTAAAGCTATGACAAAAATTGACTAAACTTTAATATATATCCAACACTAATAAAAAGAAAAATCAGTCATTAGCACCGTTGGATATTAACGGTTAAAAAATATGTACAGCCCAGTAATGTACCAATGACACTATCCCGTTACATATGAAAACACCTCTGTAAAACAAATCCAAATGTAATAATAAAGTATAATTGATTTATAATTCATTTTTCAACGAGAAGTTACTGATATAACTAATGAACCTTCTTCCCTCTACATGGATGCAAATAATTTATAATGAAGATCTTTAAAACTTAGATAGTAAGTAGGACTTGATATATCGTTAATAGCAATATAATTTGAGGAGAAACCATAAACACATACAACAGTAACGAAACAATTAAAAATACACACGTGTCTTACCCAGGTTTCTTAACACATTACTCCTCGTACCATAATATAGCGTGTTGTTACGAATTGTGATCAGGCCGTAGCTGAGCGGCCTGCCTGATCACAAATTCACTTATTTAACCAGGACACAGGCCATGATTGCTGATATTAGTTATGCAAACGCAAACCACAGAACCCCCTCCACCAGCCAGTAAACGCGGGACAACGCATCCGATATCCGGCAGTGTAGCTCGTGGACAGTGTCTTTTGTCGTCGGGCCATTGGAACGAGAAGACCACTGAATAAGGGTTGGTCCGGGCGTCGACTTCCACCATATTAATCAGCCTCTGGAATTGTGATGAACAAGGTGGGGGACTCTCTAATTAGACTTCTCTCAGAATGGGGCTGATTGTAGTTTAATATAAATTAATATTTCAGAATATTTGTATCGCTCCCCCTCCACCCACGCATACTCAATCATGTTCATATTGAAATAATATTGTACAGTCATAATGTTAAATAAGCCTCTTTTATGTATACTTTAAGAAATTATTTGTTAATTCACCATTTCAGCGTATACATACAATGGTAAAGCGTGAGTGGTAAAATATTTTCCCAAACACCTATGGTAACGTTCTCACAGTTGCTCAGGAAAAGTCATGTGCGTAGGGCAGTTCCCAACTTTGTATAGCAGCGATGCTAAACATTCCTATGTATCCAGCCTGATACGTAGTACTATTTTCATACACTGTATAGATTACAAACTTCAATTACAGTTTAGGAATTTTACCAGGCATTTTTTTACAGTGTAGTGATCACTACATAACTCTTATCAATAACTTGCAACGCCCCGCCCCTATAGCCTCTTTTTGGTATGAAAGAATCGTAAATCATATCATAACAAATGATAGAGGCTAGTGTCCTCCCTACTCTCTCGCAGCCTTCCATTAGTTACTATTCATCCACCCCATATTTAAATAAGTTCCTCCACACACCCACGCTAATTTCCATAGTAGTTTTAAAAATTATTCAGTAGCGTCCACATTCACAAAAATATTTTAGCTTACCAGAAGCAATGCCATATAAATAATATCATTATATCTACTTTAAAAAATTAATTACGTTTTAATAACAATTTATCTTTTACAGCCCAATATCCAAACTTACAAAGTCAATAGTTGATTCCTAAATAACAAACAATATTTCAATTGAAAGTACTTCATAATATATATCGTACGTCCCTTATCACGTAAATAAAATGTGCACAATTTGCCCAAACAAACCCATTTTAGTATCTCATCCAAATTCAAATATATATTCCCCTTTGTGCGCTGGATTTTGTTATTTGTAACGAAACTATTGTGATAGCAATTCTTAATCCCATAAGCATTTTAATTAAATTAACTTTCAACTCGAGCTAATTTAATAAATTCCTTGCAGTACACCATATTGTACGTAGTCAGATATTGCTGTGCACAGATAAAGTAAAATTATATTATGATACTTTCCCCGCAGTCTACATACTGTATATATAAGAATTTTCCCATAACATTCATAGAAATAAGGAATGGCAGTTAAATACGAGGTGTTAGTATTCTGACATAAAGCCCGTATTACGTCATTAGTTGCCATACGGAAGGGTGAGACGTCGCAGCTCCGTGTTAGGCGATGCGAACAAGTTGCAAAGTGCCAAAGCAACACATTTCCCGCATCAGCACTTCCTCGCGGCTCGAGTGCCGCAGTGTTTGCGAAACTGCGTGCCGACGCACGCCACGCAACGGTATTTTCTAATTCCGACTTTAAATCTAAGCTGTACTGTTCTAGTTTTAGTTCCCAATACTCTCATATCCTCACGTACTTCCCACAATCCATTGCCATACGGACACGGGACACAATGAACTCCATTAGGTTCACGCACGTCTGTGATCCGAGGACTTGGCCAATCCTTGTGGACTTCGGACGTGCAAGAGACACGCCATGCCAGTCATTTATTTGATGAGCAGACTGCTGAAACCGACGTCAAGAAGGAATGTGTGCAATGCTAATTATATTGAACGAAATGTTAGTTATGCCCAAGACACACCCACTTCGAATGTGACTGTCCGCTTATGGTTTACCCACATTCGCCCAATTGTTAGAAGTTTCCTGCGCCTTCGTCGGAGTGGTGACCCAACCAAAGGAGCCTGTCTTCTGTGCTCTACTGGCCTTGAAAGAGTTTCTGGTGATGTTTCGGACTTTTTGCTACACAGTGCGGAAGTGTACCACCAGGGCACTTTACTCTTCATCTCCCTGGTGTAAGTCATTGAGTGCAGATTTCCCCAACCCCTGTATGATAATTCTTTGTTTGGAAGTGGTATTGTTATTAGTTATTATTAGTAAGTTTCTTTCCTCTCTACTACTCTCTTATGTTTTGCATACTCAGTGTCGTTATGTCTTTATTGCACTGTGTGTTGATGTACCTCGTCCTTAATAACATTTTATTCATTAATAGTTTTATCCGCGCACACAGCTAAATGCAATAAATTATTTTCAGAGAAAAATGTTTCTATTGAAATAGTCACTTATATAACTGTTCCCATTTGTAGATATTGCCTAAGAAATGGATTTTAAACAGTAACATGAGTTAGCATAAAGATGTTATTACTTGAGAGAGTAATTGACGAAAACTATTCAGAAATAAATAAACTTTAACGCACGTCTCGACACACAAATTTCCAAGATCGGACACAACCAGAAATATAATAAACCTATAGATATAATAAAACCAGGATTAAATTCACAAATAAATTTTCAATAACCTTACACCTCATAAATTATTATGACCCTATTATTTCTTTAAAGTTAAAATTTTACTGTAAGTTAGACGTTTAGATAAGCTGTGTTCTTTTAATAAATTAATTCCCTTGTAAGATTCAGAACAACGATACCGCACTTTCATGAATAGCATCTCCCAGCAGGGACGTCATATCCTCTCATCCAAAGTCCATCCGGAGGGCGGCGCAAGCAATGTCCGCGAGAGCAGAGGCAGCAGGATGCCTGTTCTGACGTCACAAACAGCAACGTCGTCAAGACGCGCCCTTTCATTACACTGCATCAGCACTACCGTTTAACGCAACTCGCGAGTCGTAACACTATGTGCATGTAACCAGCGATTCCCATATGTTAGATAGACTACTTACACTCCAAAATCAAAGGTCTGTGAATTATAATTCATAATAAAGCAAATTCCAACCAGTTTCACGGTTCAAAATAATTTTGAAAAAAAGTCGTATCCCAGTGTCTGCGACTAGAAAAAAATGTAAATTTTCTAAAATGTACCAACTCAACTAACAACTTCTACGAATAAATTCATAAATTTTAAAAGTCGCTATCAGAAAATTGAGACGTCTCATTTGTAATACCTACTTTATTGCATTGTAGTAAAAAAAATTGAATGTTTAAGAAAATGTTATGACATTCTTATCACTGTAATTTAAGATTTTCACTTTTGTAAAAAAAAAAATTGTAAAATTTAACAAACTTTATAGATACAATTATTTATTATAGACATATGTTGATTGTAGAATTCGTAACATTTATTACTATCAGTAATTCTAATGTATAGTACATTTAATAATATTATATTACTTTTACTATCCCTTCCACTCCCTACTTATGTATTGAAACGTAGTTGAAAAGCGGCTGCATTTTTTGTTTTTGTTTCATTATTAATGTAAATTTAAATTATTATTTTAATAACATGCTACGCTTTGATACCATCCTATCTCTATCCTACAACCGTGACGTTACGTACCACTCACTATTTAAAATTGACAGATCAATTATTATGTCTTTATTTCCCAGGAAATGTATTTTTATACAAAAACAAAACAATTAATGCACCGGGGGAGCATTTCGATAACCAAATAATAAATTCTTTTCAGTTTAAATTTTGTATTCTATTTTAATAATTATTATTATTTCGTATTCTATTTCTACAAGAATAATTGTACTAAAACATTCACGCCACATAGTGTAGTGTCAGGGACTCACAACCTGAAGAAAGGCTGACGCGTTCGCGAACCGCCCGCGCGGCGTCTGCTCCGCTCGTATGTAAGACAACTTTGCACACCCCAGCGGAAATGAAGTTATGGCCCGCAAGGCCACTGGAAACACACAGCACAACGTTCGTTCGGCCCACCTTGCCCGAGGACTGCACACAGGCAATTGGAAGTTCCTTATACCTAGCTTCTCCGCCTACTATAATTTCTTTCAAAAATGTTCCTACCGTAGCGAAGAGAACTTCAACACAATCCATATTCCTACTGCCACAAGATGAATCCTGCAACTCCCAATCATCTAAATAATCCACATGGACTCTAGGGCGAGATGAGGGCATCTCGCTAGTGAACAGTGGTGGAGATGGTAAGAGTTGTGATTTAGGCCTTGACTGAGCGGACTGCCTGATCACACCTTCACATATTTATCCAGAACACGGGCTGAAATTAGTTATGAAATTGCAAACCGCAGAAAACCCCTCCACCGGCCAGTAAACGGGGACAACGTACGGCCGATGTACGGCAGTGTAGCCCGTGGGCTGTCTCTTTTATCGTTATGCCATTGGAACGAGAAGACCATTGAAGATGGGTTTGTCCGGGCGTTGTCTTCCGCCATCTTAATCAGACTCCGGAATCAAGAACATGGTGGGGACACTCCAATAAGACTTTACTTAGAATAGGGCTTCTTAGATATTATAATTTAATAAAAATTAATATTTCAGTATGTTTGTATAGCCCCCACCCCCCTCCAAACGTATACTCAATCAGATTAATTTTGAAATAATATTATACAGCCTTATTGTTAAATCCCCTTTTGTATAGTTTTCAATACATAACTCTTATAAATAAATTGCTCTGCTCCTATAGTCCATTTTTGGTATCAAAGAATCATAAATCATACCATAACAGTTCTAACAACTGTATTATGGAGGCAGGATTCAGAGCATCAACTTTAATTATAATTAGTCTAATGATTTGAATGATGGGGCTTACTATCCTGAAATATTTATGGAGCATGTGTTTTGATAATAAGTGTCTGGGTCAGTTAAATCCATAAGATTTCATGGTTTACCCTAGCACCACTTGTGTGAAGAATTTGGTGAATATCGGTTTATTGATCCCTGATATTTTGGGACAGAAAATTATTTTCTTTTTTTGTGCTATCGTACAAAATTACCAAAAGAGTTTCAGTATTCAATGCTTCTAATATATATAGTCGTCATAAAAATTTTGAAAGAATTTGTTAAAATACAATTGTTAGATATATTTGCCAAACTTCTAAATATTTATATGGCTACCAATTTGAAAACAAATGTCCGACCCCATGTAAATTTAACTTTACATTACCATCTATAGCACTGATGGTGTGCAAATTTTGGTGTATATATTAGCTGAATTTTTCCGTAAATAAGGCGAAAGGTTCAATGTTCTCACCTGGCATGTTTTTCATCAAAAAGCATGGAAATGAGCATTTCTGTATTGATTTGTAGTGCTCCTAATGAATACTGTTAGTGTATGAAGTTTAGTTAAATTTGGTCTAATTGTTTAATATATATATATATAAATTACTAAAATTAATATTTATATTAACACCATTAGGAATAGCTTGCCGCAGCTAAAACATGTTAGTTTACATACCCTACTGTAGCACAACTTGCGTGGAATTTTGGTAGGAATTGGTTGATTGGTGCTCGAGATGAGGCGTAAAAACCAAATTTTTTCATGTGATGATCTTCATAAATGGAGGACAAAAGCGAATGTAATAACATTACATAGTATCTTAGATATAGTACACTAAGATTAAATGTTAATATTCGCTATTCTGAAAATAAAGACTTTCAACACTAAAAACATATAAATTGTATGGCCTACCACAGTACAACATATTCGCCAAATTTGGAAGAATTAGCTTGATTGTTTCCCGAGATATTTCACAAAAACTATGTATTTCTTGAGAGGTTACCTTACAAAATTGTGGAGAACTGAGTCTCCATATAGATAAATTTGATGGATATAATACATAAAGCAAGTAAACAATGTTAACATAAAATTTGTTTAGTAGTTTATTTAGTAGATATACCGTGCTGATTTCAAATGTTTATATTACCGCCATTTTGAAATTAAGTGTCTGACCTACTTAAAACACACTTGCAGATACACGTCACCTGCCACAGTACTAATTGTTTGCCAAATCAGGTAGGAATCGATCAATTGTTTTTCGAGATGTGACATTAAAATTCTGGAATTAAGTAAGTGGTATCTTATAAAATGGCTAAAAAAAATTGTGTTTTCTTATCATATATATGGCACTTGTAACAAATTCCGTGAGCATACAAAATTTGCCCATACTTGTTGAAATGGTATGGTAGATATCATTACTAATATATTATATGTATATAAATGAGAAAGTGTGTTTGGATGTCTTTCATGTCGCAACAGAGCAACGGGTCGACGTGATTTTTTTGCACAGAGAAATTTGGAGGACCGGGAAGTGACACAGGTTACTTTTTATCCCAAAAAATATCATATTTAAATTTATTATAAAAATTCTGTTAGAAAAAAGAAAAAGTACACAGACGGAATAACAATGCAACATAAACAATGCAACGTCAACAGTATAATGTCGCAACCTAGCAACAGATCGACGTAATTCCTTGCACAGAAATAGTTGGAGGGCTGAAAGGTGATATTAGCCACTTTTTATTGCGAGAAAAATCTCAAAAAATTTACAAACAATAATAATAGGGAATCAAGTCGGAAACAAGTTTGCTGGCAGCGCGCAGTTCGCTGGCAGCGCGCTCTCTTGCGTTGCGCTGTCTTAACCGTTAAAGATGGAACAATATCATGCAGTAATGAATTGTGTAGAATAAAAATACCTAAAAGAAAAACTTTGTGGTAGCATATATCTTTCTATACCAGAGAAATACTGATAAGTTTTTTTACCAGACATAAAACTTTTCCCTACTTCATTACAAAATTTACTGGGCGTATGTTTTTATTCGCCTGGAACGATTTCGGGAAACCATGGAAAGCCAAAATGAGAATGGCTGGACTGGGATTCAAACCCCTGTCCTCCCGAACTCGAATGTATTGACTTGCCCCTGCGCTACTTCGATCAGGCCGTACCATTAAAGATTGATGGCTGCGCTTCTGTATTGCAGTAAAAGTTGACATAGACTACTTTTTATCCCAAAAAAAAAAATATCATTCCGTAAAAAATTTTTTTTGTAAAATTAACGCTTGGGGTACAAAGCTGCGTCAAAGTTCGATATATCGATATATCAATACTTATAGATATGTAGGTTCTTATCGATATATCGATACTTCTAGATAAATCGATATGTATCGACATGGAAAATAACTTTTCGATTGATATGTAACTAAAAAATATATCGGTCCTTGATATATATATCCTACTATTATATAAATGCAAAAGAGCGTTTGTTTGTTTTTTGTCCTTCCACATCGCAACGGAGCAACGGACCGACGTCAATTTTTGCACAGAGATAATTGGAGGGCCGGGAAGTAATATAGGCTGCTTTTTACCCCGAGAAAATTTGTCAGTCCCTGGGGATATTACTTATTGGAAAATTAAAAAGTATACAAACGAAATAACAATGCAACGTAAACAATGCAACGTCGCAACCGAGCAACAGATCGACGTAATTTCTTGCAAAGAAATATTTAGAGGGCTGAAAGGTGATATTGACTACTTTTGACGGCAAAAAAATATTTTCAAAAATTTACTTAATATTTAATTACCTTTAATCATTCTATGTTAAACGACATACCAATCGTAGTTTTAAGAATTGACAATATATGGCATTCTATAATTTTTAATTGGCTGCATTTGCTTTTGGTTTCCTTTGATTCGCTTTTCGTTTTGGTTTTGTTGTTTAGGAATATTTGAATATTGTTAAATTTATTAGAATGGATTGACCTTTGGTAGTGATTTGCACTTAGAATTGGTTTTGTTGGTTTGGTATTTGTTTTTGTTTACTTTTTCGACCTTTTTTTTTTGTGTTTTAGTTTTACATAGTCTGTTAAATAAATAATGCCTCGTATACGAAAAACAAGTCTTTCAAGAGCATCGTCTCAATCATAAGCGAGAAGGTTTTCTCGATCGCAAGAGTCTTCAGAAGATGCCGAACTGAGAAGACAAGAGCAAGTGCAGTGACAAGCTGCTTTGAGAGCCGCTGAATCGCCTGCTCAGTTTCAGGAATGGCTTGAAGAACAGGGTGCACGCCAGGAACATCTCAGTATATTAGAGATTCCTGCCGATACTCAACTCCGTCGAGATGAACAGGCAGAGCGTCAAGCCCTATTAAGAGCCTCCGAAACGCCTGTTCAGACCCAACTACGACTGGAAGAACAAGCAGAATGACAGGCTGCGTTTAGGGCATCCGAAACACCCGAACAGTCACAGGCGAGAAGAACCGCAAACGCGGTACACCAAGCGGAATGTTGACGAGCTTTCAAATAAACAGTTGGTCTGTATTTAATGACGCGGCATTTCATTACGATCCCTTAATTTATTATAAGAATCACAGGCTTAATGTTATCGGACTCATGCACAAGTCGTGCCAGTTTTGTAGCGCTTTGAAATGGAAAGATGAGACCGCAGGAATGTGCTGTTCCAGATGGAAAGTTTCATTTCCTTTACATGATGAGCCAGAAGAGCCTCTGAAAACTCTCGTTTTGTATGACGTTGATGAATCACGGCGCTTTTTAAACAGGATCAACTCATGTTTCCAAATTACATCTTTTGTAGTTGATAGAGAGATATTAATGCCCGTATTTTCGCCAACGTTTACTGTTCAAGGGCAAGTTTATCATAGAATAGGTGCGCTTTTTCCAACTGTCAATGAACAGCATAAATTCTTACATGTATATTTCATTTGTATCATAGAAATTGAAGCAATCCACTTATGGAAATTTATTCAAGGAGTTGAAAGAGACACGGTGTTGAAAATTCAAAGAATGTTGCTTGAACCTGCCTCAAGAGGATTTTAAGGTAGTCAACCATGCTGGTCGGACTCTGCGTGGAGAGCATGAGAGGCGCTACAATGCACCTTTAATTAATGGAATCGCTGCAGTGGTGAGCAGCGACCAGTTCTCATCACGAGACATTGTCCTGCGAGCACATGACAATTCGTTGACACAGGTAGCCGACACTCATAAGTTTTATGACGCCCTGCAATATCCGTTGATTTATAGCAAGGGACAAGAGGGATATAACTTTGAAATTCCACTCATAATCCTATAACAAAACAGCCTGTTACGAACAAAAAGGTTTCTTGTATGGATTTTTATTCGTATCACATGATGTTGCGAGAGAATGATTTCAACCTTCTCGCTTGGTGCAGACAACGTTTTCATCAATTTCTGGTCTACGTGTATATCAAAGTAGAAAGCGAACGCCTACGCTACATCTCTTTAAATAAAAAAACTGCGAGTTGAGAATTACATACATGCTATTAATAGCGATGCTAATGTAAACCCCAGTTATTTAGGTAAAATGGTGATTCATCCGTCTTCATTCGTCATCAGCACCCGCTATCTGCACGAATACACCCAGGATGCATTCGCCTACGTACAGAGTTATGGTAGACGAGATTTTTTAATCACTTTCATATGCAATCCCTCATGGAAGGAAATATCGGAGAAGCTAATGCCCGGAAAAAAAGCTACTGACAGACACCATTTAGTTGCCAGAGTCTTTCGTTTAAAAGTACAAAACATAATTAAAGTTATTACGAAAAGCAAAATACTAGGAGACGTACAGTGTTAATGTATTCCATTGAGTGGCAAAAACGAGGTTTGCCACATGTGCACATCCTAATATGGCTCAACGAGAAGCTGCGCCTGAACCAAATAGACGACTTAATAAGCGCTGAGATTCCGGATCCAGCACAAGATAAAGATTTTTACGACACCATAGTCCGAAACATGGCTCACGGTTCATGTGGCGTGCATAACCCAGCATCGCATCGCAAGAAACGTGAGAAATGTACAAAAAAAAACTTATACGAATGCTACTAAAAGAAACAGTGAACAATGACAAAGAATACCCTTTATACAGACGCAGAGTACCAGAAGATGGTGGTAGGAAAGTCACTGTCAAGGTTCTCAGTGGGGCGTTCGTAACCTGAGACAATAGTTGGATTGTGCCATATTTGCCCATTATATGTAAAAAATTTAATGCTCTCATTAATGTAGAACCTTGCAGCTCTGTCCACGCTATTAAAATATACGCAAGTATATAAATACAGAAAGTGATCATTCCATATTCAATCTCAGAAATTAAGGTGGGGTGCAGCCCGTTGATGAAGTCCAGACCTTTCAAGCAGTGCGTTATGTCAGCAGCAATAATGCAGGCTGGTGGCTCCTTGGTTTCCCCTTAGATGAGAGACATCCAACTGTTACGTATTTTGTCGTGCACTTGGAACACGGGGAGCGCGTGTGCTTTAATGAGAACGATTTAAATAAAGGGGTGTCATCACCGCCGAAGACCACACTAACAAAGCTTTGTCAGACCGATTGCACAAGAACTTTGTTGTGTGTCGAATTCCTCCGTTATACACTTGGAACACTTCAAGAAATGAGTGGAAAGGCCACGTTCAAGGCATGCCTGTTGAAAATTGCCCTTGAGTTAAATCATCAGATGCCTCGGCCGTGTGTACTCCATCCATGTATCAAATTTTTAATTGTTCTGTTTGCGTATGCTGCTGCACCACTTCCGAGGTCCGACAAGTCATAGATACCTAAAAACTGTCAATGGTCAGGAATGCGTAACGTAAAGAGAGGCACGTGAAGCTCTGCGTCTGTTAGAGAATTATAATCATTGGGACAAACCATGGTGGAAGCCGTGCAGTGCCGGTCACCAGCCAAAATCAGGGAACTATATACAGCCCTCATATCATCTTGCGGCCTTAGCAATCCCCAACAGTTGTGTGATATGTACAAAGAGTACATTGCGGAAGACATTTTGCAACGGCTACAGCAGACACACGCGGACATGACATTTAATGAATACATTTATAACGAAACCCTTGCAAAAACTGAAGATAAAATAGTGGCAATTGTGGTGAAAATGTTAAAGCGATTTCAGGATGATTAGCCCTCCACGATCAGACGCAAGTGACTTAAGTGACGAAATTGTTCAAGAGTTAAACTATGATGTCCCAGCGTTGCATCAGCAAGTGACCGAAATGGTACCCCGGTTATTATTGGAACAAAGACCCGTGTTTAACCAAGTGTTACGTCAAGTGGAGTCAGGGAATGGTGCCCTCTTCTTTCTAGATGCCTCTGGTGGAACAGGAAAAATATTTGTATTAAATTTATTTCTGGCCCATATAATAAAAGACAAAGAAATGGCTGTAGCCGTGGCTTCCTCCGGCATAGCGGCCACACTATTGAACGGGGGCCGTACCGCACATTCCGTGTTAAAATTGCCACAGAATTTTGCTCAGGAAGAGTCACCCATCTGCAATTTTAGTAAAAATAGCGCTTGGGGTACAATGCTGCGTCAATGGAAGTTGTTAGCGTGTGACGAAATCTCAATGCCACACAAAAAAGCGATAGAGACCCTAAACCGAACTCTACAGTATATACGAGACAATACCGACATTATGGGAGGAATGGTTGTATTACTGGCTAGTGACTTCCGTCAAACTCTACCGGTGATTCAGAGGGGCACACCTGCAGATGAAATCAAAGCCTGTCTCAAGTCGTCAAGTTTATGGGCAAATGCCCATAAATTCAACTTGACGACAAATATGAGAATGCACCTCAACAATGACGTTGATACAGGACATTATGCTGATACGCTATTTAAAATTGGAGATGGGCTGTTAGAAACAGATGCCGAGGACATTGTGTAACTAATAGGGGAGGGGATTTTAGTAATTTGGTGCAGAGTGATACAGAACTGATTGCTAGCGTTTACCTAGATATATAAATAAATAGAAATGACGACCAGTGACTATGCAAAAGAGCGATTCTAGCACCAAAAAATTACATCGTTAATCAAATAAATACTAACATTTTGAAATAGGTACAAGGAGAAACAACGGAGGTTTTGTCAGTAAGCACAGTCATGGACACAGGACAAAGCACTTTATATCCTGTAGAGTTCCTGAATTCTATAGAGTTGTCAAGTGTGCCCTCACATAAGCTCCAATTCAAATTAGGCGTTCCGGTCATGCTTATGTGAAATTTAGATGCACCGCGATTATGTAACGGGACGAGGCTTCGCGTCACACAACTTGGGCGGAACATAATTGGTGCCACTATTCTGACAGGAGTAGGAAAGGGCGAGAACGTAATCATCCCCCAGATCCCTATAATCCCCACAGACCTCCCGTTCCAATTCAAAAGGTTGCAATTCCCTCTCAAGCTTAGTTTTGCTATTACAATAAACAAAGCGCAAGGGCAAACATTACGGAAGCGGGGGTGCACTTGGAAAACCCGTGCCTCTCTCATGGCCATCTCTATGTCGAATGTTCGCGTGTGCCCAATGCCCAAAATCTCCACATCTTAGCGCCAGATGGAAAGACTTACAACATTGTGTACAGTAGCGTCCTAAAATAGTTCTATGTTCTGAGTTTATTATCAGTGTCTGTCTACTAACAAATACCATTATTTCTTCCTATAAATTTGTTACTATAACCACGCGAGCGAAGCCGCAGGTAAAAGCTAGTACAAAATAAACATAAAATATTTGTAGGGCTGCTATGTTGAAAATAAGTGCATAATCAATTTCAACTACTTACGTTTACATGGCCTGTCATATTATTATTTCCGTCCCAAATTTTAAGATAATTGGGTTAATAGTTTTCAAAATATGAAGTAATTATTTTTATTAAATTTTTTGCTATCTTTAAAAATGGTGGATTAATAACATTTATTTTAAAGTTTAATTATTTAACGTTGGTTGTAATCAGGTGAATGGTTCCTGAGATATGACATTTCAACTAAAATTTTTTAATGACCGCCGTGTTGAAAATAAGCGCCTGGCATGGTCCAAAGCTATAAAAGTCAGGTCTCCTTACTTAGTACTATATGAGTACTGAGTTTTTGCAATTCTATTTGCGCTTTCAAAAATGAAAGAAGAGGGGTGTGGGCACACCCGCAGGCACACATACACACTCACACACAAACACATACACACACAGATGCACGGACAGTAAAGTGATCACGTAAGCCTTTCTTTCTTCGTAACGTAGTCCTAAAGAGACATCATAAAGTGTGTTTGGTCTTGGATGAAAAGATATAGTTTTCCATGTTGGTATTAAGTACAACATGGAAGCCGCTATTCACTCCATAAATACTTAATGGCAACTGATATACTATTAATTGAATGTTTAATTGGGGCGTGTAATTACTCGGCAAACAACTGCGGAGTTCCACGCAGCGAGTTTTATTTTTAGCTACTCATTAGAATTTTTGCTGCTAGTCTATAATTAACTACTCACGATTCCAGGTTTGCAAGCAATGAAAATTTAATACCCCTCCCGGCGACGACGTGGAGCTAGATCCCGGCTGCCCGATTTGCCGAGGGATCCAGGAACTGGCACATCACCAGAGTCTGTGGTCGCTGAGTTCTTGGTCACTGCCCATGTTTTGTTGGCGGTCAAAATTACTGTGCATGCTCGCTCCAACCAATAATTTTTCAACATAATACGCTAACTGAAAATCACGAAATAAACTAATCTTGAATAGTACGAGCATACTTTTATATAGTTTAAAATATCCTCCATCATAATACCGGTTCAATGAGTGTTTTTATCAGTTTCGACTAACATATAAGAGTCACACGAGCATATTCAGTAGTCCCAGCCGAGACACAAAATAGGTTAGTAAACAGCGGAAAAAAAGCATGGCGGTTACTTTGATGCTGCCGCACCCATTCCCTAATTGGCTGAACGAGGCTCCAGGAACTGGACATTCTGATCGCCTACTGTGTGCCGTGAAAGTTTTCCTATTGGCTGGGCTGCCAGCATGCAAGCAGGTTACCAGGCGCTGATTGGCGGACATCGTTCCGACATGTTGCTGGCCAGTGACGCCATTTCACAGATGTGTGCGACTGTAGTTCGTGGATCAAGCGGCTCAAGCGGCTGTTTTTCATATACAGAAGATAAGGTAGACCGATTCTTTGTCGTCTGTGCATGTAACCATCATTGGTACCTTAAACCAGCACAACTTTCAAAGTCATGGTCAACAATGACAGGTGTGTTTGTTCATATCTTAATTGTCTAAAGACAAGCACTTTTATATGAATAACATCGTTTTACCAATTTCAATTTAATTAAACAGCATTAATTGGTATGGGGAAGTACACAAACACCTGAAATCCTTTGTTTACTGAACAGTGTCCTAACCTCAAATCTTATTCCCGCCGTTTATGATACCCGTGTAGGCAGAAAAGCAGTCCATTGTTGGGATACGGAGACTGGTTCTGTTCAGTCAGCGAGATCGCTCTACCCTACATTCACTCTACGAATTTTCCTCCGTGTTCGTATTTACTATAAGCTCACGTTTGTTGACAGAACCTCAGTGTACGAACTTAATAGC
The DNA here is from genome assembly GCA_002778355.1 of Clitarchus hookeri. Lineage (NCBI taxonomy): Eukaryota > Metazoa > Arthropoda > Insecta > Phasmatodea > Phasmatidae > Clitarchus > Clitarchus hookeri. The sequence continues at coordinate 91,728 of NQII01004520.1, forward strand.
GTAGTAACTACCCACGTAGAATTTTTTGCTAGGACCAACGTTAATCCAACCTTGCCCTGAAGGTTCGGCCAACGTTGGATAAATAACGTTGACTAGACATCAAAATGACACTCGGAACTACACTGGCCCAAAATACAGTAATTAGTTGGATTCCAACCATAATCAGTAATATTTTTTACAGCATGCCAACCCATTATTTCCTATCAGTTTCCAACATATGCACATCTAACCAAAATCCAACCACAGAAACCCAACCACTAATTAACGTTGTTATTATATAGGTTATTTATAGTATTTTGATAATTTGCTAACTAATATTCTACCTTGGATAAATTATAATACATGGTGTGTTACACGCAACCTACTGTTTATATAGGTTTGTGTTATGTTGGTCAATACACCAGTACCGCAATTTGGTTGGGCCAACATTGGAATCTATAGTTGTGCCAACGATGGCATATAAAGTTGGCCCAACGCCGAAATGTCCCTCTGGATTACGTTGGCCCTACATAATTTTACGGTTGTGTGCAAATTATTAAGTGTAGTGTCTCTTCTCTGTCAGAAAGGCTTTCACAGAGCCATTTACCCACAGTTTGCAATATTTTGCTAAGATGTGTTATTGCATACATAATGCCAAAAGTTGGTTCCCAGTGTTTTAATTCAATTTTACCAACTAACAAATTAATTTAAAAAATGCGATGACCCTATTACATTTCATCGCGTCCCTCTTTACATTACGATCTGAATGTTCCATTGATCGTTATTTGACTCTAACTTGTGCCTTTCGGATTTGTAGTTCGATGTGTTATACACTAAGCCTACTGTAACTTCTTGTGGTTGATGAAGAAATAGGTACATATCACTACATTCCAGTTCAATATACTGTGCTATATTTTATATGTTTTTAAGTCACATTTTACTACTCTGGAACAGAATTTTAAACCTACCTGTTACAAGAATATATTTTCCAAATAATGATTAATACACAACAAAAGACAGCCAGTTTATTTCTAAAGAATCTCTGTGCTAAACAACTTGAACCGTTAAGCAAATAAAATAATTTGTATATGGGTTTTTATTTAGAAAAAAAAAAAATACACTATGATGGCATAGTGTCTGCAATGCAATTTTGTCCCAACGTAAAAAAAATAACCAGTCGCCAACTGTTATGTTTAAAACATTGTTTAAACAAATGAAGAACAAAACACTGTAAAATGAAATTTTACAATTGGTAATTGTTTGTATGTTGTGAAAATTAATATTTTTTTCCATTTAAAACGATTATTTTCTATAAGTAAATTTATATTAGTTGTACAATGTTGGCTCAACAAAGGTATAGAGTAAATACCAAATGCTGATGTTATGTTTTCTTATAAGTAAATAAGACATAAGCAATGAAGCCAAAATCAAATAATAAATAGTTTGTGTGTTAAAAAGCATTGCTTTTAAAGAATCATACGAAAATATACCGTACTTCATCAGATATATGGTAATTTCCTTTGTTGGCTTAATTTTCGTTACTCAATTCTGGCCCAACAGAAATTGACATACCAAATAACAAGAGCATGTTTTCCGACATGTAACCAACACATCACCTACGAAGTCGATTTTAAATAAGACATTGTTTGTGTCCTAAATATGTTTCTTTTAAACAATCATACGTAAATATAGCGTTGTTTCATTCGAAATATGGCAATTACCTTTGTTGGCATAATGTTCATTACACAATGTTGGCCCAACATATATTTAAATACCAAATTCTAACAGTATATTTTCCAAGAGACCAACACATCATCAACGACGTCAATTTAAAAATAAAATTAGGATGTGTTTTAAAAGCTTAATTTTTACACAAAAATACAAAATTGTAGTTTTATTTCATCAAAAATATGGTAAGTACCATTTTTGGCATAATGTTTGTTACCTAATGTTGGCCCAAATTAACAATTAGTACCAATTACCGACTGTTGTGTTCCCAACATTTACTTGACACACAACCAGCTGATCATATTGAAAAAAAAAATATATCAGTTGAAGAAGTATCTTTACATTGTATAAAATACAAGAAAGTAGCAGTGTTTTCATTCAAAGAGGTTGTTCTGTAGTTTTTCATAAAAAGTTTGTTGGCCAACGTTGGCCCAACAAAAAATACACACATATTACCAACAGCATGTTAACCAACTGGTTACTAACCAAAAACCAACCATATGAAATCACATTGCAATAGGTTATGACATTTACTGATTTAGTGACATCAATGTCTGAAGGGTTCTTTGTAATCTTGTAAAATTTTTGTGGTAGGAAACTTTTGTTGGCATTTTCCGTTGAGCCAACGTTGTATTAATATGAGCGCTCCCATCCAACATATAGTGCACATTTCCAACCAAGTTCCAACGGAGTTATATACTGGGGAGAATAATTAGGGTTTTGGTTGCAAAACGATGTTAGCCCAACGCACACACATTTACAAAATACCAACCATTCTTTCACACGTTTATCCAACGTTCCATCCACAAATTAAAAATCACTACATTCTCTATTTTAACAGTTTTCTAAATTATTTATATATTTAGGATTATTGAACGTGATTTTATTCTATATAAAATAATTAAATTACACGTACATTCCACATAGTAAAGAAACAAATAAGTCGCAAGATAAACATGTGATAACAACATTGACAAATGAAGGGAAGATTTCAGCGAGTTTGCAGAGCGTCTATGGAGCATTGTAGTCAACCTTTACATATATATATATATATATATATATAATTGCATGTTTTAACATACTTTTAATTAAATATATTTGGTTGGCTTTTGGTTGGCAAACAACGTTGGCCCAATCTCGATTTTATGTTGGATTTCTACACAACATATTGCTAACCTTGCCAACCAATTTACAGCGTTGGCCCTATATATGTTGCTACTGGAGGCTTAGCTTTTTATAATTTTGTGACATTTCCTTGAGAGCGCTAAGTTACCTCACAAAATATTCATGGTAGAAACTTGTTGGCATAATTATAGAATAATGGCTGAACATAAAATACCGTACCAAACACCAACCGTTGAGCTTCCAGCATTGATAAAACATATAATAAACTAAACATATATCATAGAAAAATATCTCTCATCTTGTACAACCTTTATAATATTTAACGTAAAGTGAAGGGGTACTGTTTTCAAGAAGAAATATTATTTTTGTAATTGGAATTTACATGTTGGTTGCACAACACTAGACCAACAGAATATAACATACCAATTACCAACAGTATGTTTCCCATGTTTTTTCAAACAATTCACCAACCATTTTCAAGTTTAAAAAAATTGTTATTGCAGTATTTTCTGACTTTTTCTGATTAACTGACATAATTTTCTTAATATTGCCAAGTAATCTCACAAAATGTCCATGGTAGAAACTTTTCGTTGGCATTTTAAGTTGCGCCAACGTTGTTATAATGTTCGAGTTACAGCCCATTGTTCAGCCAACCTTTCCAACCAAATTTCCAACCGTTAGCCTAACATATGTTGCTGCTGGGGTAAGCAGTTAAATGGAGCTGACAACTGTATGTATTTAAAATTGTCATATTACGATACCACGTAAACTACTTGCACTTGAATCCAACAAAAAAATACCATCGACATTCTACTTTTTTCTAGTTTTATTTTCTTTATGTGTGTTGGCATTGTTCCACTGGAAAAAAATTTACTTTTTTTTTTTTAACATTTTTATAATAATTAAAATACGTATCTGGGCAGCAATAAGGAGCCGTTTTGTCTCAACGCCACTTTTGTGAAATCTGCACATCAGCACCTTTAATTTCCGAAATATTTGCGGTATCAATTTTAGATTATTAATCCTTTAAAAAACCAGATTTTTATTTATTTTACAAATGTATATGGCAAAGTAAATGGAATATTATCATGCTAAAAAACAGATCAATTGGCCATAATAATGTATGTATAACACGATTGTTTATTATTTAAATTTACTACGTATTTCAATCTAAACATTAGATGTAAATATAAGCAAGGCAAATATGTCATCCTTATTTTATTATTTCATTATATAAATCATTGTAAATAAAAATTATTGTATTCATTGTGGTATAAAATAACCAAGAAAAATTTTAAAAATAACACAACATTATATGTAATAATAAAATCTTACATAAATTAAGTGACACAAAAATTATATAATACACATTTTTATTTTAATCATAAAAGATTCATTGAAAATAAGTTGGAAATACATAATAATTATGATACAGAAAATAAATTAAAAATATAAATTTTGTCACGATAAATAAGATTTTATTTTATTTTGTGATATTTAAAAAACAACATGTAAATATAAATTATAAAAACATATTAAGATAATAAAGATACGTTACTTGAAAAATATTTTGTGAGTCAGGTAAATACAGTACGATTAAAAAAGGTAATAAAATATAAGTGCATATGTACACGACCTTATATATATTATTGCTATGCGAAATTAATACAGTGTAACGCCTAGGTAGGGACACATTAATTTTAGTTACTATTTGAGGTGTGGTAATTTGGGCGGCCTTTCACAGCTCTCGGTTGTTCTCGCTGGCGTGGTAGATACAGCTGGCGTCCTTCTTACGCGGCTGACCCACTGGCTTCGATGACGGCTCTTCTTCGGCGACTTCACAATACGACTGATCCTCTCTCCTCTCGGCATGACGACTTATCCGAATGATCCCCTCCTTGTCCTGCAAGTTGGCTTTTAACCTCTCTTGATCCTCCCCCCCCCTCCAGATTCTCACATATGTCTCGCTCGTTAGGGGGGGGGGCGAGGAGGGGTGGCCTGCGTCATTACCTCCAAACACTGTCAGCCCTTCTTACTTGTCTAACTAGAGGTGCATCGGCGAAACTCTAGCTGACCTATGCATTTTCTCGGCAGTTCTTAACTCGGCATAACCTGGACACGTGTCAATGTTCTCTCGTGTTCCTTCGTGCGTCGGCGATTTGCTGGTTTAACTTGGCATAACCTTGGCACTTGTGAATTGCTTGTCCGCCCTCTCAGGCCGACCTAGCCTAGCAGCACGTGTCTCGCGGCACGTGTCTACTGAAGGCACTAGCGGGGGGTAATATCGCAGGGGGTTGAAAAATGCCAGCTGAGCTGGATGTGGGGATAGTTGCCACGACGGGCGAATTGGTTCGGCCTGTGATGCTGGGTACCCAGGGGATCAGTGTGAAAGCCCCGGCTTCGGCCGTGCTGATTGCGGGTCGGACTCTGGGTGGCGGTGGTTGAACCTTCTGCTTAGAAGGAGATCTGGAGGTGAGTACTTGCCTGGAGGGCGGGCACCTTGAGAACAGGAAGGGTCAGTAGCTGCTGCCGTGGAACGCAAGCGTGCTGACTCGCGCTAGGGTGTCAATTTCAAAGGGTTGGTGCTCATCAACGAAGGGTCGACGGTCTGGTCCGCCTAGTAAGAGGACTCGTTCACAAAGCGGGTTTGTAGAGTGAGGATAGCACTCGGCCCCATCAAGGTGGCGCATGCAGATTCAACTCTGCATGTTGCTGTTGACAGGTGAGGTGGAACCACTCTCGAGTGGAGAACGTCCACCCACTGCGATTGGAAAGAGCGATACTCTTTCTATTGGCAGTATTCAACTACTGTCAATTAGAGCACTGACCAAGCTCAAATACATCTAGGTTATGGACGTAGTCCAAGTCTGCGGGGGAGTGCGCACCAATTAAACAGCCTGGTGTAAAAATCTGCTCACATTTTCTATATGTGAGCACTGACTGGTGTGACAAACAGACGACGGTTCTGAAAGGTGGGAAGTCCTGATCGCACTCCCCTGGTAACAATGCTCTGAAAGGTGTCCCCTGTAATACCGTAATGGATCAGGCACAGGGGGAGCAAGTCTAGGGTCACAAACTCGCGCACTTGATTGGCGAATACATGTGATGCTGCGGTGAAATGCCCCGTGAATGAAATGAGGAATGGTCATCGCGCGACCCTGAGGAGTAATTAACAGTTGAAATGAGAGATATGCCTAAACGTGAAAGACTAAGTTTGTAAGTGTCCTTCGTTGCGTTTATGTGTAACAAAAAGCAGGTTATCAGATTTACATTATAATTTTTGGCACGCCGTAAGGAATTGTGGAAATACACTCGACGGTGATTGGGCCACAGTTGACTTTTACAGTGGGGTGTGTGCAGTCAAGTGAAGTCTTTCATAGTTCGTCTTGGTGAATGTGTTGGCAATAATATTCAACCGAAGCTGAGCTGTGTGTTGGGCAATCATTCAAGAGAGAAAATAAATAAAGTAAGAAATATTACAGATCGTGTTGCAGCGTTTTGATTGGAAAATGAACTTGTTAAGTGCGGTTGCTGTAAGCAGGTGCCCAATTGCTCTGAGAAGCGGCCAATCTAAGAGTAAAGTGACTCACAAAACTTTAAGAACTTTCCTTAATAGTGTTTGGATGTTAAGTGTCCCTCAGGCAGAATGAAGCCAGCAGGTTATAAATTACGTGCAGCTAATAATTTTGCGAATAACGCGGCTGAGATCCCGCAAATTTTCTGCAATTATTTCGTATTTTGATGAGTAAGAATGCGCTGAGTGATGACGACGTAACAGAACGTCGACGTGAACGTTAGTCATTTAAAACTGGACAAACTGAATGCAGATGGTGTCGCTGAGTATAGGAAACATGTTGGTAAAGTAACGGTGCATAAGGTTAAATGTGTGCCAGTGTTTCAAAGGAAAATTTTCAATTTATAAGTTTACTTTTAGTGTCAGCATTTTTAAGCACTTTTGGCTGTTAATTTTTAAGGAGTGTTTTAACAAGTGTTGAAATATACCTCATGTGTAGGAGAATGATACCAGTTCTGGTACATACATTATTTTTCAATATTTTTTTTAAAGTATGAATATTAAATCTGTCTTATCTGTATGTAAAAGGGGAATATGGAGGTTGATGTGCTGTTTTCATTTGAATATGGGACTATGGCTGTAGTGCTCATACGGTTAAAGTTATCAAATATAAATTATTAAACATAAATGTATACCAAGAAATGTAAGTAAACATAAGTGAAAATACGGAAATGGTTTTGTCTCGTTGTACGGATAGATTCTACCTATAGTTCAGTCAGCGCATATTCATAAATTACCTAGAAAAATTTCCCGAAACTCCGAATTTAAATTAAACCTAAGTAACACATGTTGTTACTGGTAATTACAAATATATTATTTTTAATAAGAAGTAGTTACAACAGCAAAAATAGACTTCATTTATTTAGTGATGATGAAGTTAATATAACAAAGACGATAATGGAGGAACACTTAGTCATATATACCAAAATTAATAGCGTAACTTAAACATACATAATTTTGTATTATGCAGGAGTATGCGATATACAGGAAGATATATTCTTTAAAGAAAATTAAATTTTCAGGATTAGGATTACATAGTTTTAATTAAAAAGAAAATTTATAAATAGTATAATTATTGCAATAAGTGTTAATGATTAAATATTTAAGGTTTATAAGAACAACAAAACAGTATTAAATATCATAGTTTTGTAAACGATGTTATAAGGAATACCATATATTTTACATTTATTATTAATATTTCCTTAATCATTAATTTTAATTTTATAAATACGACAGTTTATTCAGTCGTAGCTGTGCATGTATTAGTTAAAATTATTTAATTTATCAAAATATACATGACGACAAAACTATAATATACATTAGTTTCATATCGCATAAGAAAATGCATTTGCATAACAAAAATAGGCGGTGATGTAAGCAATTTTATAAATGAAATTTGTATTTCAGTAACGTTTACGACAAATATTTTATAATTTATATAAAAAGCTTGTTAATTTGATGATAAACATATTGAATTTTAGAAATGTCACCGAGTTAAGAAATTTAGCAAACTCTTTCGATTAAAAATATTATTCGTAATGAAAATATTTTGACAACTTATTTATACTGTTTTTAATTAAAAAACAAAACAACAAATATAGTATCGATACTGTTGCTTATGCAACCATAAATTCATATGCTAGTAATGATTATATAATTTTCAACAATAGATAATAAACTGAGGATGTAGTTATAGATAAGTTTTAGACATTTCAAGGTACAAAAAATCTTTATATAGTACTAACCATTAGTTATAAAAATACGCAATCAAATAAAAACTTAATTAATGCAGTAGTTTATTTCTAAATAAATAAATTAGGTGAAAATGAATTGCCACCTTATAATTGCATGTAACTGTGTAACACCAATCTGTAAATTATTTGTGAAGAGAAATTTTGAATCAACACGTTTAATTTAACAGAAAAGCTCTTCTTGTTGGAATACTCTCAAGCGAAAAGTTTACGAAAAATGAATGCTTACATTTTGAAACGGACGCTGATTGACCTGACAGGTAGTTGACACACAAAAAAGACCTTTTAAACACATGTTAGGACCTTCGAAAAGTTACTGTAAATAATGCTATTATTGCACTTACTTTTGCAAATGTACGAGTATGTAATGTTAGTTTACTACAGTATTATCTGCCCTGTGTTCATTTAACCATTTATATATCACTGTTAGCCCATGCGTTAATACAACTCACCCGATCTCACGTCTAGCCATTGATTCTTTGCATGTTTAAGATACAGCGTATCGTTTAATCATGCTTATATTATAACTGCCAAAGTCTGTGTGTACACACAGACTTATATATATATATATATATAACTTTGAGGGTTTGTAAAATGAATTTATTAATCTTTAAAACCATCCAAAAATTAAATATAATAGAAAATTTTATGTGACACCATTTATGCAGTCGATGTTTAAATAATATAATTTAATTAATTTTCGAAATTATTTAATGATATCTTAACCCTATACGCACATTACGATGGAATATAAAAATATAAAAACCAACTCATTCGTTAAAAATGGTAGATATAAAACAATGTTAAATTTAACAAATTGGTAAAAAATTTGATAAAAAATATGTGATTGATTACAGAATATAAAGTATTTATTAACCAAGATATAAAACTGGGAGTGGTCAATACTTATGTTATTATAATCAAACAGAAGTCTTGGCAAGGGCATGTACAGATAAAACAAATACCCAGAGGCAAAATAAGTTGTCTTGCGGAATACATATATATAAGCGTTTGTGGTTTGTGGCAAACAAATTAAATAGTGTAAGAAGTTGATAGTGGTAGAGTATTAGATCTGAAAAAACTTATATACTCATAAATATAATGAAACACATTCTATAAATAATGACAGTGTAATTTTTTTTTTACTAAAAAAAAAAATATTAAAAACTTATATATTGAATATTGTGGATTAGGAAATATTAAAAATTAGTAATAAAATAAAAGTGTCGTAATAACGTAGTGAGGTGAAACCTCCCTCCCTTCCCACTGAGGAACTAATAACGCATGCCAGCAGTGGTAACTACGCGTCTGCACGTCGCATACGTTTCCCCTTTTCCCTGTATTTTCACCGTTTGAGCCTGAGGAAAGACAGCTGTGGAAGAAAACGTAACTCTTACCCTGTAAGGAGACATCAGCGTTGGAAGAAGGCCAACAGAGTGATTCGTTGGCGAAATGATTGTATGAGTTAGCAGTAACTCGTCGCTCGCACACCGAAGTTACATGAACGACGTGCCCCCGGCCAGCCTGCACTTCAGCAAGCTTCGGTTAGTCGCTTTCTCTCTGCCCCGGGTCTGACGTCAGCTGCAGCGACTGGTGAACTATATCGCTGGTCCAGTGACAAAGCACCTACGTCATCGCCCGTGGCTCCCTGTGGTTCTCAGCTGGTACCGCCTTGGATCGTCCCAGTGGTGCGGGGACAATATATCACATTCAAGCAGCGACAGTCTACTGTTTTCACTGCTACCACTTGATGTCAAAAATTATTCTTCTTGCAAATTTGGATAATAAGGCTGCCAGTTTATGATTACCGCAGTTCAAGACAGTATAGAAGCATATATTCTAAAGCATTTACTACGTTTTCTTTGAAAATACAATAGTTTTATAAATTTATATGTAGGTATATATCCACTAATTCTTAGTGATATACAAATTAATGGTTCCGTATTTATTCTCAATATATTTATTTCTTATAAGTCATTAATACCAAAACAAATTTTCATATAGGAATGTTCTTTCTTGGGAAAATGTACAAAATTCCAATATATGAATAATAAATTTTATTTTATTTCTATACGTTTGAAAAACGTTATTTTATGATTTATCTACCGAAAATTTACTTTGCGCTATATTTTTACTATCTTGAATTTCGTTAATTAGATTTACTTAAATAACTTGCGCCAACTGCTAATCTACCTATTATAATATGCCTAATTTGGCAAGAGAGGAAAAATTTTTCCTTCTACTGTTGCTCTTAATTCACTGCCAGTTTACCGTTTAATATATTTGTTTTTAAATTTAAATGTATTTTTATTTTAAGTAATTACATTCTTTTAATATTTTGTTAATAAATTTACATATCTGGTTCTTTGATACAGTCAATAGACCGTGGAAATGTAATATATTTATAAATATTCATGTTTCAATAAAATATTAACTTATATAAATTAATATCATATAGATTGCATATACTTGATTATTTCAAATTATGTTAGACATCACAAACAAATATGAGAAACCACGCTGCCTTTTATCAAATGCTATAATAGAAAAATAATTTTATCGTCATAAGAGTCGTACACATTTTTTTTTAAATGTACCCCCTACAGAATTTATGTTTACAATAAAATATAATTTTAACAGTACACAGTTTGATGTGTATAATTATCTAATTGTAAGAAATGTTAATTCTTTCATCTATGTTCGATAATTTTAATGTAATAAAAATTCATCTTGTAACTGTTAAAAATATTTTACCTAAAGAGAGCTTGCCAGATGTTTTCGGAGAATCGCTGGTAGTTTTAATGTTATGTGGTTGAGAGGGGATAGTAACATGAATATATTAATGGGGATACTAGTGTTGAGGGGTTACACATAAAAACAATATACCGTATAGTGGACAAAATATAAAGAGATACAAAGTGTTTTTAAGACTTTACTCTGGTGTTGTGTGCTTCCACTGTGGGTTTCCTCAAACACATCAATACCATTCCTCCTTTCTTCAATTAACCCTAATAGGCAAAACATTCACTGGCACTTTAGAAAACGTACTTTATTGACAGAAAAGTTGCTTGAGCAAATCTAAGGGTATTGTACGGTACTAACTAGCCTATACAATTTGCAAGAAAGAACTAAAATACTATTTGTCTGGTTTTATACTTCAAATTTTGTTAAATATGAACAGTTTTAAATTAAACACGCTCTTGCAAATATTCCTAAGTCTCCTTGCCTGCCAAAAACACATTACACAAATTATTCCCTATTAAAATACATACGCGTGGTTCATTTATAAAAGATGTACGTTAAGTACATTTAATTTACTTTGATATGAGCGCCAGCCAGTGAGTATAAGACGTATTTTTTATCAAGGTACGGTAATGGGGAGAAAGTCTTCAATAACTAAATCTTTAAAATTTTAATGAATAATTTTGTAGTATTTCTGTTTAAACTAATACAAAAAATATTTACGGCAAATGAGATGTTTAAAAAGTCTGTAGAAACGTCACTGATTATTCACGTATACATTTTCCGGATATACCTTCCCACAGCAAATTATGACAATAAAAAAAATAAATTTAGCTAGCCTTAAATATTTTCGTCAATTTTGAATCCAACAAAATTTGGGTCTCTTCTTTACCAGCCAACGGCGTTTCAATACTTTAGGATACTTTACATGATGATAATAAACTTTTGTAACACTTCAAAACAGAAAATAAAATAATTATAAAAGCAGCGCCTTTAGGTGCAGCTCGTCCGGAAGAAGCCACGTGCGAGAAGAAGTAAGCTAGGCAAGCTAGCGACACACTTCCCAGATTTTGGCTAAAATTCACGTATCCAATTAGAGCCAGCATCCGCTCTTGAGATGCCTGAGATGTGAATAACGTGAATACGTCAATGACGTTTACCTGTTAAAATAATTTGGTTGCCGCTGACGTACCCAATGTTTTTGTTTACATAGCGCGCGTCCCCGACGCCACGCGTACTCTTACCTTTGGCACTAGTGACTCTTAAAATATACATTACACAACAAACAGACATGTTGAAACAGCTTTCTTATAAAAGAAGAGTTTTTAACACATATTATATAATTTCCTTTTTATTTGTATACAAACAGTCGATGTTTATTTTTACTGTGACGTGCCTATAAAACATATCATCTGTGAAACCCACACTGAGAAAAAAAGAAGGATGCGACCTCTTTAAAAAGTGTATTCATTACTTAAACAATGGGGAGACGGGAACAATGTTTCAACCGTAGATATCACCATGCTCAGTAATGTAAAATGCATAATGGTGTAACAGGCGGCTAGGCTTGTAGAACCTTAGTGACATCCGAATTTGTCACGTCACAAAGCAAAGTGTTACATACGGCCGGCCTAGACTGCGTCTACAGGCAGTACCTGTGTATCCTACTTGCAGAAAGGAGGACCATATTTCAGGGCAGCTTGAAGATCACTGCTATATGCTTGTATGATACATTCTTGTTTCGTCATGCAAATAAGTGAGTTGGCGACTGTGTTTAATTTTATATGATACGTCCTTGGTACATACACTGAAGAGCCAAAAAAACTGGTACACATGCCTAATATGGTGTAGGGCCCCCCGAGCACGCATAAGTGCCGCAAGTGGATGTGACTTGGACTCTACTAATGTCTGAAGGTATGCAGGAGGCAATTCACACCATGAATCCTGCCGTGCCGTCCACAAATCCATAGGAGTGCGAGGCGGTGGAGATCTCTTCTGAACAGCACGTTGTAATGCATCCCAGATATGCTCAATAATGTTCATACCTGATGATTTAGGTGGCCAATGGAAGTGTCTAAAGTCAGAAGAGTGTTCCTGGAGCCACTCGGAATCAACTCTCGACGTATGGGGTGTAGCATTGCCCTGCTGGAATTGTCCACGTCGGTCGGAATGCACAATGGACATAAATGGGTACAGGTGATCGGAGAGGATGCTTACGTATCTGTCACCTATCAGAGTCGTATCTAAATGTATCAGGGGTCCCATTTCACGCCAACTGCACACGCCCGATGCCATGACAGAGCCTCCACCAGCTCGAACAGTCCCCTGTTGAAATGTAGGGTCCATGGATTCATGAGGATGTCTCCATACCCGTACAAGTCCATCCACCCGATACAATTTGAAAGGAGACTTGTCAGACCAGGCAACATGTTTCCAGTCATCAGCAGTTCAATGGCGGTGTTGGCGGGCCCAGGAGAGGCGTAAAGCTTTGTGTCGTGCAGTCAACAACGGTACACGAGTGGGCCTTCGGCTCCGAAAGCCCATATCAACGATGGTGCATTGAATAGTTCGCACGCTGGCACCTGTTGATGCCCCAGCATTGAAATCTGCGCCAATTTGAGAAAGGGTTGCACGTCTGTCACATTTAATGATTTTTGTCAGTCGTCTTTTGTCCCGTTCGTTCACGATCTTTTTCCGGCCGCAGCGATGTCGAATATTTGATGTTTTACCGGATTCCCGATATTCACTGTACACTCGTGAAATAGTCGTACGCGAAAATCCAAATCGTATCGCTACCTCGGAGATTTCCACTGTCCCATCTCTCGTGCGCCGACTATACCATCACGTTCAAACTCACTGAAATCTTGATAACCTGTCATTGTAGCAGCAGTAACCGATCTAGCAACTTTGCGAGACGCTTGTTGTTTTAGATAGGCGCTGCTGACCGCATCGCTTTACTGTGATTGGTTCCATATCTATGTTATTTGCATACGCACGCCTATACCAATTTCTTTGGCTCTCCAGTGTATTTCATAATGCAAATAAGTAGGCTTGTGACTGTATTTACGTTTGATTGATATGTGCGTGGTAGGTCTTTCCCCATGCAATTTTATAAGTAGGTGAATAACTTCTTTCTACCTCTTTTAATTCCGGTGGTACTCCAACGTTCTCCATATATGATGCAGATGCGCTATAAAGAACTGATTTCTTGGTACCAAACGTACTAGTGCAATCTGATCTTGATAATGCATGGATGGCTAGAAGAGGAGAGCATAAATTATTGCTCATTCTTTGATTAATTACATGATCAGGCAAACGTTGTGTGGAATCACCAACTCCATTGCGCACCCACATTTCGTGTACTCCAAGTCGATTAACGGGAACCCAGTGAAACAAAGCTAATACCATTATATCAGTGTTGGCACTGACAAGAACTATTTTAGTAAACCCACATACAAGTGTATTTTTAAAAAATTAATCAGCATTCTAAATGCAGCTTCCTCCACTGAAAAACAATTTAATCCAGGATGGTTTATTAATTTTTAATTTTTCCCCCATGAACATTTGAATATTTTCTCATCTTCATCGCCAAAAAAGGCACTGAAGATGTGGTTGGTAGTACATTGTGTTTGAGTCAAAGATATTATCAACATATTGACAGTAAATTATTGTCGCATAAGTTTGTTCTTTGATGATCCCAGACAGTGCCGAGTTGGACAGGCAAGGGTACGTCTATGAATAACATTTAAACATTTACATCCACGTCTTTATGATCTGCTCTTTTTTTTCCATGCCGAAGAAATACTCTCATGTGTTTGAAGTATTTCTTTAAACTCGAATGCATAGCACTCAGTGGAATTCGCTTTTAAAAATTATTCCATCTGCAATCTGAACATAGTTTCTCCCAGTATAAGCATCTCTTCCATTCCCCTCACATAGTCATTTCTTTGTTAAACACATTCTACCACATGTACTCCAAACACTGAGTATTTAATGAAAACATTAGAAACACTCCTGCTAACATATAGCTACCAAATGTAACACAATATTTTTGAACTAATATCCATAGCTTAGCTGCTCTTAACGTGCAATAGCATATTCACTTTCTTCATAGACTACTGGTACGTAAAGTTTTCTTCCAACTGGTCGAGAATACAATTGAATGTCAATAGTTCTGCGCAAACAGTGGTATGCTGAGTTACTGGATTTGGGATGATTGTTAAAAAACTAACTTTTTTTGCGGTGTAAATCCTCCTTCGAACAAAGTGTATTGAAAGCATTCCATGATGATACAGGTTGTTCGAGGTTTCCTTCTTTATTCGAAATATTTTCTACTATGTAGAATAGTATGTGTGATTCTAGAAAACTGCCACAGCAAGTCTGAATTGTAATATAATTTCTTTACTTCTTTATTCATGATAAATAAATCAGATTCAATTTTATAATCGTTTGGGAGAACAGGATGTATGTTGGATTAAAATTACGTTGCAACTTTTGGTATCGAAAAAGCTCTTGAATAATTTAACCTCATGTGACAGCTTTCTCCGAAATATGTGGTTTGACTTGTATTTCAAGTGGTTTGTGTTGAAAGAGTATACATACAATGTCATGAGAACCTCCTATACCTGATAATACAAGATTTCTCATGGTCAAAAATATGGAAGGCGCCAATCGTGTATTCATCGCTTTTGAAATGACTGGGAATTGGAACTTATTACGAGACTGATTAATATCATACTGTGCAAGGTTATGGTGGTGACGAATAACTGTCTTTTAGCTGCAACTCAATCCTATATGATTAAAGCTTGTTATCAAATCTTTGCTTTTAAATTTATCATGTATCGGTTCCTCTCCCATCAAATGCAACGGGTTTTTTTTTATCTCAACGATACATGTTGTACATTATTGGTAACAATGCTTACGCCTTAAAATGCCACTTTTGGGAATGCTTATATTTTCTGTATCTTCATCATCTTCTGTTTCAGTGACATCAACTTCTTCAATGGAGTTGAGTCTACGTTAAATAATGTACTAAAAGAGTTAATGAAGACATCGGTTATTTTACTTTCAGTCCAAGAGCTTATTAGATCCTGATCATATTCAAAATTATCATCGAACCCAAAGTCTAGTTTCTGCAATGTTTCTCTCAATAGAACAGCACATTATGTTACAGGATTGCAACTTCTCAAAACATCCACTACTTATTCTGTTCGAAGGCCTGCAGAAAAAAAAATTAGTGGTTTATTAGACTCTTTAGGTTTTGATAACCCTATTTTATTAAAAAAATAATACGACAACATTTTATTTTGTTTCCTGTTAATGACTTTGTTTTGTTCATTTTGTATGTTTAACTTGTCTCGAATGTGACTAAGGGTGGTGTATCCATAATCTTTACTTAGGCCAGAATTAATATAATGAACTATCAAAGAAAAAGATGCTTCCTTTTTTGGAACTTGAAGAATAGTCTTGCCAGCTGATTGAAGTTTATGTTTGTATCTAAGTAAGTATACAGAAATAGAACTGTCATGACACAGTAGTTCGGCACCAAAAATACTTAACATATTCAGCAAATAACAAGTATGGGTTGAAATATCATCTTATAAGTACAATGTAGCTTTCAAAAACCCATGAGCTCAAGAGTTATCACTTATTCTATACTTCTCGTAAACGCGGGTATGTGATTTCTGTTTACAGATAATACACAGTCGGTCTTGCTAAGTCACTCCTGCTTTAGGACTGTGAAGAAGTGCTGTTTTTCTTCTAGATTTTCTAATACATTCCTCTTCCGTCGACTGTAAACTGCTATCTTCATCTTCAGTTTCTGATCTTGGCTTCCTAATTTGAAGATTGGAAAGGTACTTTTTATGACAGTATTGTTTGTAACATGTATTATTAAAACGGTAGTAAATCATTGATCCCTCACTTAATGAAATCAAACGGTCTTTAATAATGTTATTTCTTACCTTCGCAGCTGCCTTGATTTTTTCCCTACCATTTTCAGTACTTGAAACACTATCATCACTTTTACAACATATTATGCATTGTTTATATCCACTTTTACGAATTTTGTACAGTCTTTGACCCCCCTGACAATTTTATGAGTTCCATATCTCCATTTCATTTCCGTTACATGCAACAAAAATCAAATAATTATTAGCATTTGAAATGTACACTTTTACAACTGTCACCAATTATTTCGAAACAAAACTTTTTACATTAACCTTATTAAAACAAGACATTTCGAAAAACCATTGATATTCTTCTTATAAACAGTAATTACAATATAATGGCTTGTTTTCACGCAAAACGGTTAAGTATTAACATAAATGTGGGTATTTTTGTGATTCAGTGGTCACCATATTTGATGACTTCATAGCCTGAAAACATACCAGATGACGAATGTCCATCCAATTCAAAACTTCTTACTCAGACACTTTCTAAGCATTCCTTAAGAAAATTCTCCCTACTCAAACTTTCCTACAGAACTACAGTTAGATACAACACTAATATGACTGCCCCCTTAAAAATATTATTTTCAAAATTCAAAATATTATATAAATGTACTTTATTAATAATTGTCAACTAGAATACAGTTATGCCCGGTACAAGCCTGAATGAAGAATGATTGATTGGTTTTATGTAAACTTCATAGAGTTACCATAGTATATCATAGTCACTTATTTTAGTATACGTCGCATTTTCACATGTACTTGTAAAAATAAAAATTTACGGAATTTAAGAAGTTAACGTAAATTTTGTATCAGTATTAATGAATATGAATTTTAAATAAATGCGGATATTAATCATTTTACATCTGTTAAAGTATATCATATTTGATTTATGACAATCCCTATCTGTCAGTTAATATTGAACTTTCCTCGAATTTTGCAGACAGCTGTGAACCCTAGAATAATAGAGGTTAAGATATTAAAGAATGTAGATGTAAACCCATATTTTTACAATCCCCGTTAAGGATAAATATCAACAAAATATCAAAATCATAACAATGTGGTCTCGCATCAAAAAGTGCCTTATGTAGGCTGCAAGCAGGCATATATTTCCTGGAGAAAAGCAAGTGAGGTGAGGATAAAACATTGTCATAATGCACCGAGGATAACCACCATAATTTCCATATGCAAAAAATTCAGGCGACCCTAAAGCCATGGCAGGCCCCCATTGGGTTCAATATAATGGCTCATTTCCTCACACTTTAACACTGTATTTACGGGCTCACTCCGTATTCCCCACTGGATTGACCTTGAAGAGGGCTAGCGCAAATAAATATTTACTTATTAATGCCATATATCCGTTTAGTATGGCGAGTGGCTGCCAATAACCTTGCGTTACATCCTAAAACTGCTCAAATGAATCCAAAATTACCGATTCCACAGCATCCCCAAAAATTATATGAAAAAATATTGTAAGAATATTCAATTCCTTCTGCTCAACCTAAAACTATAATATAAATAATTATACTTAAAATGAAATATAAATGATAAAAATTATTTTATTTTAACCTTTTTTGTGTTTTCTAACATAATATTCTGATAAAAATCACAAAAATGAGAATAAGTAATTTACACAAAAATTTTATTATGAAGTAACTGCAAGCAATTAAGAATTGCTTGCAGTTACTTCGCTGAATGAAGCTGTTTTGCCTCCCTGCCTACCTTTAACCAAATATGGAAATTCCACAAGTTATTGACTGTAAAATGTTAGTATATGTATATATATAAGTCAATGAACATATATTTTGCTATTAGGACTACTTTTTGTGTACTTTGGCTACCAGTCACACATCACTCCACCCACAACATTCTATTGCCTTTCCCCACCAAAAAAAAAAACTATCTTAAAAATGTGTTCACATCCATAGCATGGTTGAAAATACACTAACTTTTGTGAAAAATGCAACATAAAGAAGGATACATGTGAATGAAACGAACTTTATAACACAGGTCAGGTATATGATAATACAAAATTGATTAGGATTACATAACTGCATATCACTCTGTTCTTGATAATTCAGTATGATAAGAAACCCCCACGTGCTGCAATCAAAGTTCCTAAACGGCGTGGCATGGAAACAAAGAGGACCTGGATATGTTCCTATGGAATCACCCTCCAAGCGGTTTGTATGCGAGTCCACAAAGCAACAACAGTGGTTGCTGGAGGTCCATGACGAGCAAGTCACCGACCAACCTTTTCCCAGACATGTTCGATGGGTGACATGTCAGGCGAACGTGCAAGCGAGGGAACCAGTGGTTCCCGTCGTTTATTGAAGAAAGTTTGCATATTCCTCGCCCCATGTGGCCGATCACTGCCCTGCTTAAGTATGGCATGTGGAGTTGCGTTAAGGTGGGCAGTACCTTGGACTATAAAACCTACGTGATATAGCGGTTGCTGTTCATATTGCCTTCAATACGTAGGAGTCGAGATCACATGTTGTATCCAATGGCGCCCCAAACCATCACCCTTGGCGTTTGTCCGCTATGCCGCTCCACAATGCAGGCTGCCAGATTGCGGTCACGACGATAGCGTCTAACACGTATGCGGCTATCACTGCAGGACAGGTTGAAGCGGGGCTCGTCCGAAAACACTCCATCACACAACCCATTCTCTTTCCGTCCAACCACGCGATCAGAAGCGTCAAGGAATGCGCAAGAGGCAGCATACAAATTGCATTAGAAGGAATAGAGAAATATGATGTACTGACTATTGTGACGACACTGAAAACGAAATTGAATTGCTCCTTACACAAAAATAATATTATTGGTTGCATTCTCTCTATTGTGTTCTGCCATACTGGCGACTATTCTTGGTGAGCGGTACAATCCACGGGCGCGTGTGAGAACAGCAAAAACATTTTCGTCTCGGATACTTTCTGACTGTCACATTTTTTTAGACATGGCTGACACGACAGTCTCATTATCAAACCTGCGAGAAAATAGGACCAAATACAGTACTAACTATTCCAGGGAAAAATGACTTCTTCCTGTATCAGCAACCAATGAACAAAGAGGTAAGACAAACTCATAAACCACTAGATGCAATATATGTTACACGTATTTAAATGGTGATTATTTTCTAATGCGCACAATTATTCATGCAACCCAAAGTGAATTAACGAGGCTAAAAAGGAATTTTGAACATTAAACCGAATCAGTAAAATCTTAACCGACGAATACACCGATGACTCGTGGAAGATTAAATTGGCTTTTTCATGTTGGCGTTACTGTGAAATCTGCTCAGAAATATAGGCATGTAATCCGCTTGCTCTAAATAATCGATTTCAAAAAAACAGGCCACTGTTTCACCAATCCCGGGTTGCAGAATAACATAATCTACAGAAGATGTGACCGAGTGAGGTGATGGAGTGGTTGACCACTGGACACACATTCCGGACGAACCGGACATCTTAATTTCCGTATTATGGGATGGTTACGTCCAACAAAACATGGCCGGTCCTTTCCCCTCCTCCTGCATCGCTAAGCAACTTGCAACATCTCTAATAACCTCGCTGTCGACGAGACGTTAATATCTACTTACAGGGGATGTCCATGCGATGCAAGGCATGTTTGAAAACACAATCGTGTGATGAGCAAGCGTGTGCTCCACCACCGCCACTAGAGTTCCCACAAATCACTTCTTTCACTTCAGTCGCGTTTTCTGCGTATTTGCTTCCTATGTCAAAAGCAAATGCAATTCCCCTTGCACCAAGGGAGTCACCCATATCGGTTTACAGTGGAATATAGGGACTATAATTCTGAGTTACTTATTATTTTGCTATGGGGAACGTATCCGTTTCCTCACATTGCAGCGCTGTCACTTAACACATGTGTCGGGGTGTAATCGAACAACCCGTCCTTTTTTGAGGCGAATATGGAGAACTCGTTAACCCTCTCTCTTTTTCTCTCTCGCTCTCTCTCTCTCTCTCTATGTTTATATAAAGTCTAAAGCTGCAACATCTCTGAAGGAAAATTCACCCAATTGTAACCCAATCATATACTAATGGTAATATCTGACTTTTTAACTTTGTGTAATTTGATCGTCCATAGGTTATCTGTATAAACCGTTGAAGGAGTGAGTGATTGAAGAGATTTGGGCGGCTCTTAACATCAAGGTCTTGAGAGCCGATGAGGGTGAAGCGAGGTAAGTATATAGCAGCGCCGGAACGAGAGATCCCGGAGAAAACCAGCCAACCAGCGGCATTGTCCGGCACGACTCCTACATGTAAAAATCCGGGAGCAACTTCACCGGGTATCGAATCCGGTTCGCCTAGGTTGGAGGGGAGAATGTTAACCACTACACCACCGTGGCCCCATCACCCTTTGAAACATTTCACTTTCCCTACATATATATATATATATATATAAACGGGCACACTAACTGGCATGTACCCGGTAAAGGTCGTAAGAAAGAGGGAAAGCAAATTACATTTCTTAAAGGCGAATTAAGATTGCAAGGGAAAATTTGTGAATAATAATTAAATTTATTTCCGTTTCCTGATTTTTTAATGAACGTAAGAGTTTGAATAAGCAATTTGTAAAATCTCTAATCATGCAATAATTTTGCAGTTTCGACTGACCAACATGTGAATAAAGTGATCAGGCACGTGACAGTGTTAAATTTACANATCTACTCATGCAATAATTTTGCAGTTTCGACTGACCAACATGTGAATAAAGTGATCAGGCACGTGACAGTGTTAAATTTACATATGCTGGACGAATAACTAACACAATGTGCATACGAGAACTTAGGCAGGGCATTCGAAAGTGATCAGTTTTACGTGAACAGCATCTATAAGTGTGAATTTGTATAAGCTAACATACATTAATTTAATAAAGTAATCTCCTGATTTTTTTTTTTTTGTGGTTTATGCATGAATAATTGTACCAATAATTATATTTTCGCTACTTTCTGCTCACACTAATGTTATATTCTACTTTGAAAACCTAACAAAAGAAGACCAGTGACTTCCACAGAAATTTTATTACTCCGTTTCGAAAATTTAACACTTTGAAAATTAAATATCCCACGTACATAAATATACCAAAATAAGTTACTGAAATACCTTTAATACATTTTACAATAAAATACTGAAGGACGTTTTTTTTTTTAAAACTTTGTGTTACAATAACAACGCCTTATTTCTTTAAAACGCGTATTGTTTTAAAATTTTTGTGCAACAAAAAGTGCATACAGCAGAAACTAACGGGTTAATTTAATTACTTTTGTGCCTACGACAATTCTAGTTTTGAAATACGACCACATCATTAAAAGACGTTTGAAGGATTTTAAAGTATGTTGGATAATTTGCAGTGAGAAAATTTGCAACCGGCAAGAACGGATTCTGTTGACATTTCCCGTATGTTCTAAACTGGAGCTTTTTTCCCCCAAGACTGTTCCGTTTCCACAAGCAAACGCTTAACCTTCTCTTCCAACTTTACTTGCTTACGACGCTTCATTGCCAGACGTTCTTCATTTCTTTTTAGAGGAAATTATTTTACTTTCGTTTCTGCTGACTGCTGCATTAAAGTCATTCGAAACGATGTTTCAAGTCAAATGAAAACACCAGTTTTCACTTACTTTGAAATGAAAGACATATTTGATATTTTCTTCGTTCATGATAGAAAGATACTTATTCGGCATAAAGCTCTCATTTGAAATTTAAATGTAATTACGGTATCAGAAAACCCGTATTAAAAATATTACTTTCATCCCACTGAATTTCTTTTTCGTATATTACCTGCAAATATCAACACTTTTTCTTTCTTTCTCTAAATTCAGTTGATATTGATGTAAAAGTTGCTTCTATTTTCTCTGCTTTGCCACCAGCGTTCCTAATAATATAAATGTTCAATAATAACTTAAAAAAATAGTAATTACAATATAAAATATAATAAAATAAATACTGTAATTGATTTTTGTTGGCGAATTTTAATATTGTGTTCTAAATATCATGAAAAAAATGTATTCTCAAATTTAACAACGCATATAACAACATATGTTTGATATTTTTGTTTTAAATTCTTTAAGGGTTATACATCATGTGATGTGTAGTCAAGATTGTCTTAATTTGAGTGATGTTTTGATCTTTTCCAGGTCATCTTGGCTGTTACGGAATTCTAGGTAAGTCTTGAAAAAAAAGAACACTTAATTGGTTTTAGTTTATTTATATTTAAATTAAATAATTATTCATATTTGCAAATGAAATTTTAATAGGTCACTTATGTTGATTTTAAATTCGTAAAACGTTTTACGCAATAAAATAATACAAAATAATTGTTTTCTTATTTAAATATACATATTGAAAATAGTCTTGTTTGTAAGTATAAGACGAAAGACGCAATAATTCAATACCCTGTAAAATTTATAAATTTGAACACCGTTAGACTTCTGTATTTGGACCGCTACACATGACCTAGAAGATGGCGATACTGCAACATTCCTATAACGTAAAAAATGACCAAAAAACACGCCTTGAAAAAAATGTCATCACCCAGGGTGAATAGAAGGCTGTTAAGTAAAACGTATATATGTTAGAGTCATAATGTTATTATTCATAGTCATCAAATCGAGCGAGGTGGCGCAGTGATCTTCGGACTCACATACGGTAAGTCCTGGGTTACTTTCACGGTCTGGCAATGCTCATTTCGGTTTTTTTTGTGGTTTCCCGAAATCAGTCCAGGCAAATACTGGAGTGTTTCCTTACTGCAGGCCACGGCCAATTTATTTTCCTTTCCTGCGTTTCTGACCGACTTGCTCTGCCTCTGATTACCTCGTTGTCGACAAGACGTTATATCATACCTAGTCAAAAAATTACATTTTAATTAATCAGTAAGCAGCTAATTCCTCGTGAAATTTGCATTATCTACATAGTATTGTTCCAATTACACTCATGCCGTAAAAAAACCGCGTTCATAACGAGTCGACGTACAGGAATGAAACATGACACACATGAATAAAATACCTAATGACAAAATCCAGAAAAATTGTAGATTATTCGCGCCAGTTTTACACTCGAATAGAACCTTCGAAATGCTCCTGCAACACCACTAGCGTGGATACCTGCAGTGATTCGGTCTGGCGTCCGACCACAGAGACGTCTGATGCTATTATGTGTAAGTTCGTTCTATACCTGATGCCACACATCAGTTCAGGAACTAAGATGCCGTTTCAGCTGGCTCTATACACGTGCTACATGAGCTAGCCAAGTTCACGTCCCCGCGCACTGTATACGCCTCGGAACAGCGACGGCACGGCAGCCTCTGGCAGTATTCCTCAGAGGACCATCTCGCCAGTGGCAGGGGAGACACTGGAGGGGAAATACCCCCACCATTGCTCCCCTACCACCCTGACTGTAAGCCTCGGTCATTTGTCATTAACCCTCAAACACAATAGTCATGCCAAATTTTGAAGAGTGCATTGTAGAATTTGTGGGGGNATCAAAACCACCAACTCTATTACGATAACGTGAGAAAACCCTTCGTTGAAGATACTGTAGGAGAAGTTCTGAAAAACCCATCAAGTCTCAAACATTAAAAGTTAAGAAATAGTACATAAAATTAAAAAATTATTATTACTGTTATTATTATATAGTGCAAGTTGAGAGAAATAGTGTCTCGATGCAAGATTTTGACGGGTGTCATTGATTCTCTAATGTATGTATACACTATTCATTACATTTTTATACTACTACACTTGTATACATGTGCACTTCTAACCTTCAATAGTTAAAATTTACAGACATAGGGAAAGGAAAGCAATCAACCGTCTTGGTACTCATATCCACTATCATGGGGACAATAAAGGTGAGTTCGCGTGGTTTGCTGTTTTGTTGGTTCAACATTATTTTTGCTGTTTTATTCTCGTTTGCATTTGTGTTACCTGAAGCACTCTTTTGTATGTTCGGGTGGCGGTAGCAGTTTGCTAGTTCTGCTATAAAATGCAACTATTTCTGTTCATGCTCGCCAAGGTACAAAAAAAAAACAGAAAAACGAGCAATGCAAAAAGAAATACACTGACAAATTACGGTTTCAAACGCCGAAAAGTCTTGAAAGTGGAGATTGCGAAACTTAATTTTCCTTTGCACAGGTTGGTGACGAGAAAATGTTTGGGTAACATATCTGAAGTGCACAGGGATATGCACTTAGTACTGAAGAAGTCACATTTATCATCGAAAGTAAGTTATCTTGAGTAGCCTGAATATTTGCAACACGTAAACTACACATGGGCAATAATCACTATCGTAATTTTCCTAGTAAAATTAATTAATTTATTTCCGACCTTCTGGTTTTCTGCTGTTTGTCGTTCGCGTCGCTCGCCAAGAGATATCAGAAATAGCATACCACGCAAACAAAACTTATAAATTCTCTCTATATATACGTATATATGTATAATCATATATAAATACATATAATGTGTGTAATTATATTCCCGATTTTGCCTAGTTGCCTACATTATTACTTTATGAGCTACATATATTTATTTCGTTATTTCATTGCTTCCTTCTTTATTATAAAACATAGAAAAAATATATTGTAAATAGTCTCAAAGATAAGGTAAAGAAAATTATATATCTTNCCTTCTTTATTATAAAACATAGAAAAAATATATTGTAAATAGTCTCAAAGATAAGGTAAAGAAAATTATATATCTTATTAAAAACAATATTCATAATATAAGTTTAGGCAATAAATGAAAATACCCCTACAAGTTTATCTTCTAAGACAAATAAAATCGATGTGATTTAAAAACATATTTTAAATGTAAGTCATACACAAACTATTTTGTTTCTTACTTATAGAATGAAATATATCGACAGACAAAGCCAGATATTACTTGTACACATGTATTTAAAAGTACTAACAATTGACTTCATGTTTGTCTCTTCAGCCACGTGCGCACTCATTTGTGCATCACCCACGCCACACCAAGCATTGAAGAGATAGTAAAGTAATATCAAGCAAAATATTCCTATTTGTCTTATGTTAAATTCGTAAATTTATAACTTTTCTCGACAAAACAAGCTTGATTACGAAGAACCAGTGCCAAACAAAATTGTAATTGTACTATTTACTTTTGTAAACAGCATTGGAGGGCGTGAATTTTAATTTCCACATAAAGTTAATACCTAATATTTCGAATGGGACGATATCTACATCACAATTCTAGACAAACAGGAGTTTTAGGAAAGGGTCGCGAGGAAGGCTGGAAGGAAAGTGGTGGGGGTCGGCCGTGCGGGATTGTTCCGATGCAGTGCGCGGAGAGACATCGGAACGCCGCGGGGTTTCCCTGTCTTTGCCGATCCGATCCGAGCCGAGGCCTGTCCAGAGCGCGAGGGTGTAGACAGCTCGAATACAGTCCTGCGATACCCGTGCTGTATGTGGGCGGGCCTTCCTGTTTGAAAACCGCCCACAGAGCCGAGCCATGCACAGAGGCACATGAAGCCGCAGAATTNATGTGGGCGGGCCTTCCTGTTTGAAAACCGCCCACAGAGCCGAGCCATGCACAGAGGCACATGAAGCCGCAGAATTTTCTAAACGTACCGCCTTCTCATCTTTATTTCCTTATTGATATATGGGAAGACCGAGGACCATGAGAGATATCTCCCCATATCATAAAAGAGAGGTGTGTTGCTCTGCAATGAACTCAGGGACTGTGCGTTGTGTGGTTACACTCCATAATTGAGTACGTCTTGTATCCACTTCCAGACATAACATATATTCGTAACTAAAGACGATGCATAGCCATTCTTCAGTTGTCCAAGCCACGCGATTCCGACAAACTGTAAACGACATCACCTATTTCGGGGTGTTTAAGAAAGGCTCCGTAAGGAATTTTGTTATGAAAATAACTGTTATATGTATTTTGTGTAATATTCAAAAGCCAGTAATATAAATTAGCCAATATTTCCTCTGAATATATACAACGAAATTTTTGTTGCAAATGTAGTCGTAATTCAGTATGATTAGAATTTTTGATTTTATCTACTCGTAAAATAACCCTGTGAACGCACACTAGAATAAAAGATACAGCTCTGATCTCGCAAGTGCTACTTCCACGAAAACAGTTGTAGACGAACGCCATCTATTGGCGTTATTTGTAATTATCTGTGACCTTTGGATCAGAGCGTCAGTGTTAACGTATGTGTAATCGCAAAAGTGGTAGGTTACTGTCACGGTGTTTATAAATAATCAGTTTATTTGCTATGACGTCTGAGAGACGTGATATATAATGTCCCGTCTTATGTCCATTTAGGATAATTATTGCAGCCCCATGATACAGGAAATACCGTAATATATGGGCCAGTTAAGAACCCTGTTATAAGTGAAGCCTTTTCGTGTCCTTGGATGGTACAAAAAGACGTTAGAAGCATTCGTGCTTTTTGGACCAAGAAACTTCAGTCTACTATGGTAGTCTTTATGGGTTTCCCACAGCCGTCTCGGAAAGTACGTGTACCTTATGCTCTCATTTCTCCCAAATGTTTCGCTCGCAATGTTCAGGCGGCGAGAAATTCAACGTAACGTTACTTCCTTGTTTCCTGTAGTCAAATAAATCGCTATTTGTAAACTCCGTAAGTTGTTTATCCCCTTGTAGAACACGTCACCGAGGCATGCTGGCTGTTCATTGACGTTAATCCCACGCGAACACTGATTTTGCTGTCTTCAGCTTTGTATAGTCTATTCGCGGTTACTTACACTTTTTGTGAAGTCCTGCTAGATTTCTTCTTCCAAAATATTCCTCCGCCTTATACAAACAAAACCTAGGAAATTACACCAGAGGGCTAACTCACAGCATTCGTGCGCACTCAGTGTAATAATATTTTGCGTAAGAACTATTTCTTACAAGGCATTGCCAACACACCTATTTTCGCCCTGTTTTTATTCGTTTTTATTATAAATTAAATATCATAATTTATAAAAAATATATAAGTTTAAGTTTTACTTAATAACAAAATAAGGTACTTTTATTTTAACTCAAGTGTAAAACGCTTGCGATAAATGGCATATTTAGAAGACATCCAAACACGGCATTCATGGGGTGATTTTTCAAAGGTTTGATTCCAAAAGTTTCAAGAAAAATTTTAAATAGACATTAAAAATATTCATGTTACCAGAGCTTTTGGAAAGTTCAAATATGGTGGAATATTTTGAATATACTCCATTGCAGAAATGCAGTATGTTCTAAATATTTCACTTTATTATTCACAGTCTTTGAAGGAACTCGGTGTTAACGTACCCTGGCGGCTGTACTACGCAGGAAGATGCAGTCAATTTTATATAATTTGCAGCGGCTAATTTTAAGGCAATGAGTGTTTGTAATGATGGGTGCATATTTTATAGTGTCACGTCAAGATTTCAAACTACCGTAGTTTGAACAAGAATAGACTTTGTTTCCTCTTTTTTAATAGTGAAGTATATTATATATGTGCATTTTAGAGGCGGAGAATTGTAGAGGATTTATGAAATTTATATTTGTGATATTAAGTCATTTGTGCAGTGATTATTTTGTTTTGTTAATTCTTCCACTTGTTGCCTGCTTGTTACTGGCTGAGATTTCATTTATCGAGTCTCTTGCGGTATTGCTGTAGNGTTAATTCTTCCACTTGTTGCCTGCTTGTTACTGGCTGAGATTTCATTTATCGAGTCTCTTGCGGTATTGCTGTACATATATTTTATATGACAGCTAAATAAAACAAATAACTATTGTCGTTTCAAGAAAACTTGCAATTTATTGAATGAATTAATTTATTTTTCACGATTAATTGCTTTGTGCTAAAGACTGCTTTCAATGTTACTTAAGGTAAAATATATTTTAACCTAATATGGACAATTCGCAGCAAACTTCGGGGTATTGTACTAATTTTAGTTAAAATAAGTCTAAAAGCAAAATTTAAATAATATATTCACAATTAGTTGGTAAATCTTCTTCGCTTTATTCAAAATAAATAGTCCTTTGTCTTCTTATAAGCCTAAGTTAAATATGAAAAAATTCCCGTTATAAAAGTTTGTACTAGTAGCGAGGTAACATTGTTTTATTCCAAACACGCAGAAACTTTACATTTTTCTCCTCCCCCCTCGGCAAAATATAGATCTGTTATTCGCAGCTTTTGTAAAGTGTATTCCTAACACTTTAGTTAATTCCTCGTGTTTCTTTACGTTTTGAGTACCCACGCAAAACGAGTAAAACAAATCTAAAGTCTGCATCCAAAAATAATTTGTTTGATTATATATTACACACAGCGTTTTTTTTTTTTTTTTTTTTTTTTTCATATACTTAGTTTCTCACAATATTCAGCACAAAGTAAAAATGGTTTTGCACAGAAAGTTTACCTGTTCAGAGGAACATGCCTGTGAAGTCCAACAGTGACTTTTGGGAGACGCAACAAACGATTACAAGTTTCCACGCTGACAGTTAATCACACTGGAAGACTCATGTTTCAAGGAAACTGTTATGGAAAACCGATGTAATCAACGACTGAGCTGTGCTGTCGCCTTCTACACACATACAGGCGGCTAGAGGCCTAGGATTTTCCCAAATTACGAGAAATATCAGGAAGAGTTGAGAGCTGTTCAGAGAACGTCTAAAACATCAGAATGGGGCTTTGCTAACTGTTTATCTGCAGTATTATCGCGTCTATCGGACGTATTTTGATCCATAACCATAATTCGTGAGGGTTGAAGCGTGGAAGGTTCAACAGCTGAGAGGGCTGCGTAAAAATACAAAACCTCGTCACTGGGCTCAGTGAAAGGCCTGCCCATATCTGCCGTCTCACACAGAGTTTTTTCTTAAATATCATAAATTTTATATTTGTACTGTGAGTATTTCTTTAACCCAATGTTGTGTGTCAACAGTGGACAATACACACTCACATAAAATTACATGTCACATGTATTTAAGAGCATATGTGAGATATGTTCCTTCAATTGATTCTGCATTCGGTGCCTAGGGTGTTTAAATACTACAGAATAATATCCAAATATTTATAAAATATTTTTTTGGGTAAAAATTTTTTAAAGTTTTTAAAATAAAAAACATTGGTAAAAATTTTTTGTAGGCAATTGTTTTAAATTCATTCCAAAGCTGTGTCGTTTCAGAGGAGCGAAGAACATGTTTAATAAAATAATTTGTTATATAATTTATGAACATTTTTTATTACCGGGTGAAGAATATAACATTTTTAGAGCTCAAATTGGACTTTGCAATACGTTTTCAGCTCCCAAATCTTATAATGTTTCAAAGTTCGCTGTACAATTTCAAATTTATTTAAATAGTTTGTCCTTTCGTAAACATTAATTCTCGACAAAAAATTCCTCAGTCGGCATATTTGCGTCCCGTCCCGAAATTGAAATGTCTCTGATTGAAGGTTTTGAGACACCGTCAAGTNTCATTCCTCAGTCGGCATATTTGCGTCCCGTCCCGAAATTGAAATGTCTCTGATTGAAGGTTTTGAGACACCGTAAAGTCTCTGACTACCCCTTATAATAAATATTTAAACACTTGGTTTTTTTGTGCGTGGCAGTAAAAAATTAACTTTAAATACAGTCGATTGACTTCTTCACTTTTATCAGTATAAGGGAGCATAGCTTTAACAAAACTTAAAAAAAGAGNTAAAAAAGAGAGAGAGTTTTCCTTTTGTTCACCAAAGAAAACACATATGTTATGGAGTATTTCACTCAGTTATCAAAGAACATTTTATTTAAAATTCAATTCGCTCACTCAGTTTTCAGTCAAGTATTATGCTATTCATTTTCGATAAGATTTGGTGATAATTCTTCCACTGACGAANAAAAAAAGAGAGAAGTTTTCCTTTTGTTCACCAAAGAAAACACATATGTTATGGAGTATTTCACTGAGTTATCAAAGAACATTTCATTTAAAATTCAAATCGCTCACTCAGTTTTCAGTCAAGTATTATGCTATTCATTTTCGATAAGATTTGGTGATAATTCTTCCACTGACGAAGCTTTTACACGTTGCTTCTTACGATATCTTCCCCCTGGGCATCTGCCGTTCTGACGAAGCCGTAAGGGCGACGCTAACATGTAAGGAAATAGTTGGGCATAAAAGAAGATTTGTGTCGCAGACGCGCGGAGCTCCGAGATATTCCCATAAAATTTTATGTTATGCTACAAGACCACATCCGTAAAACTTCTAGATACGTCTCGTGGCCCGACCAAAACTGTTGGGTTGAGAAAGAGAGGAAAATATATGCGAACAAGCAAAGGGAAGTAAATGGTAACTCGTGAAGGAAACGCTACGCATGAGAGAACTGTTCGTATCCAACCACAAGTAGTTCTTGCGCACAGAGGTAATTTTACGTTATCTACAGACAAGATCGTCATATTTATATGACACGCCTGCTACGGCATTTTACCACCAACAGGACACGTCATAAAATTCACGTCATTTATTCTGCTCTGAATCACTTAGATTCGGCTACGTACCCGAAAAATGTATCTTGAGCCACAAAAATCATACTCAAGTTCACCTTCATTCATTGTGATTTTCAGAGCACCATAATAATATAAGCTAGTTCGTTACACTTAATCGCTAGTCAGATATTTACAACAAAAAGGACATCTGTTTTGAGTTCACCAATTAATTTTAATATTATATTCTTTAATCTATTTGGAAAAAGCAAGGCATATCGGCAGAGTTAGGACTCATTCGCTGATTTCGATGAAATCATAGTACATTTAATTGTTACTCATTTGTTCCCAAGATTTATGTACGTTTACGATGATGGAAGATGTTTGGCCACTTATTACCTCTCTCGCGTAAAAGACACACGCGTGAAATACTTAGGTGGAGTATAAATATGTGGATTTTTCTTACAGTAATATAGTTTCCGAAAGTTAATTCCACCAAGCCCAGGGATTATTTTATTAATAACAGAAGTGGTTTAAATTGTATATTGATATCGTTAAGGAGTATAAAAATTACAGTATCTTCTGATCTGGGATAGTGTTCCATATTTTTTAAAAGATAATTGGAGGAATTAGCAAGAAGAATATTAACATTAGACAATTCACAAAACGATCAAACGAAAGCGGGGATGAAAGTGAGGAGCTGAAAAGCTAGAAGGCATTTTGGATTACATTACAATTGTCTTTTGGGAGAATCGTCCTATTTGGCAAGTAAAAAATTGCTCATTCCATCTTGATTGGAACCGAGATGCAATTTAACATATGGTTAAATATAGCGTATTAAATGTCTAGGGATAGGACTTGGATTTGGGATGAGGCATACGTCTCTGATCACTAGGCACCTATTTTTCGGTATATTTATAACAAATTTTATTTATTAAATATACGCTGAAATTATGTTATTTAGAGAAATACATATTCTGTAATTAGGGCGTACCGCAGAGTTAAAATATAATCATTAGGCTACCATATCAGATTCACTTAAACATGTGAACTTATCTCTCATTCCCAAATTTTGTGCACCTAAATTAACCTCAACGAGAGAGTTGTCAAATTGTGAATACACCACATGTTAAAGACAAAGTCCTCCGTGAAACCAGTCGACCATATTGGCTTCTTGCAAAATCATTAAGTGAAGTAGAGTAGAGAGGTTTGGACGGTTCTTAGCGAGGTCCTGAGGGCCGATGAGGGTGAAACGAGGTGGGGATGGAGAAGCATCGGAATGCAAGTGCAGGTAAAATAGATCTCTAAGAAAACCTACCTATCACCATTGTATTTTAAAGCAGGAAAAATCGTAATATTTTCACAATGTAAATCAAAATATGTATATTTAAAAACACGCAAATGTTTGGTAGTTTTACGTATTAATATGTGTACTTTTGGATAACCAATGCAGTATGTGCAAATCTACATAAAGGTTTTTACATCAAAAATTTATATAAATCTGTCTTTAAAATACACTATTATATCGATTTATAAACCGAAATATTGGTGTGAAAGTACGTTTTAAAATGTAAGTGTAAATATAAATCAACAAAAAGTATTAAACCTTCTTATTTTGAATTTTACTACTTCACTCTCATTGTATTAAGACAATGTTATCGTTGTTAAAATACATGTTCCATACTGTACAATTACCATAAATAAATATGTTCAAATTTTTATTAACAACTTCAGCGAAAATACCATTATAACAAAAAAATTATAACCGAAATTTTTAAATGCACTTCTTTGTAAATTCCAAACTTATTTGCATGATTCGTAGAAACTTCAACATTGTGAAAAATTTTACTCAATACTTCTCAGGTCTCGAGTGGAATACTTTTAATTGCTGTTGTAATGGAAAGATGAAAAAACTTATTAGCTCTGAAGGATACATTTCGAATTCATATTTTATTAAAATAGTGTCAATTTACTGCCGAATTGTATGTTTTCAGTACAACACAATATTCGTACGAACCCATTCACGTCAGCATATGAGTTTATATTAAAAATTGTGCATAATCGCAGCCTTCTAGTCTGTGAAAAACTGCCAGAACATTCATATATATATAGGGCCTATTTATGAAATACAAATGTGAAACCACGCATCGATACCGTAGAAATATATTCTGATTTGTCTGTTAATAATTGTAATTTAGCAAAGTAAATTTTAAATTTTTTTTGCATAATATATGTTGTTAAACGCATTTTTATTGCTGATAAAAATTTATGTTTAAAAGTCAAACACAATTTTTAATTGATAATATATTAAGCAATCGT
This sequence comes from Clitarchus hookeri, assembly GCA_002778355.1. Taxonomy (NCBI): domain Eukaryota; kingdom Metazoa; phylum Arthropoda; class Insecta; order Phasmatodea; family Phasmatidae; genus Clitarchus; species Clitarchus hookeri. The sequence continues at coordinate 125,327 of NQII01004520.1, forward strand.
GAAAACATAAAACTAAAAAAAATGATTGGCTTAAATATGAACTCTTAATACTATAGATATGATATTGGTATAGCCATACCCTTAAATATTAATTTTTTTAATGGTTTTTACTGCCCTCACAGTAACGATGCACATGGGTGTAAATAAAGATAAAATTTTAAGGAAATATACACTCACTTAAAATTCTACGTACGTAAACTAGGGTGTTCGAGTAGGTGGTACGAAATATTTTGTTTTAGCTAATGACCGTGCGAAGTGATTGGTTTGAACGGTTAAAAGGACTTACTTTTTGTTACTTTCATAACTCAGCGAAAATAAGCATGGGGGGGAAATAAAAACTTGTTTTGCAAACGACGAATAGTATTCGAAGACACCAGATGATGTCACACACAACCAACTTAGTCTTGCATCTATTGCTTCTTATACTACATACCATTATAAACTTATTATTCCAGGTGTCTGTCGTCATTAACCGTGAATTTATGGGGTCTAGTGGTTACGTAGTGGTTACGACTCCTGACGGCTTCTTCGAGGTTCATGGGTTTGAATCATGTCATGGTTAAAGTTTCTCAGGTTGTAAAATGCTTGTGAGTGTATGATTCAAGACCGCACAATCTATTTCGTAAGTGTACACTGAAAAAAAAAACGGTTTTGTAATGATTTACAAAATTTTATTGATTGCCACACAAAATTATGTTGTCAATATAGATATCACAAAATATTTTGTAGCACCAAATAAAATTGTTGTCATTCAATGATCTAGTGGCAGCTAGAAAATTACGGCTGTTGTCACTAACAATTAAAGAAGAAAAATAAACTTCGCCAAGAGCAGGACTAGAACCCTGTACCTCTCACATGCAAGCTCAGCATGTTACCATTGCACCATCTTGCTCGACTTCAATGTACTTTCTGGAGCACGTTTTTTTTTTAATTGCGTCCATAAGATTTATTTTTTTATTACATATCTTTACAAAGATATTGTACAAGTCAAATAAGTTAAATTACAATATACAAAGGTTATACCTTGGACGAACACACATGCATGCGCGCACACACACCTGTCAGATTTCACCTACACACATAATATATTTTCCTCATAATGACACGTACCCCATATTTTAAGTAGAATCATCGCTGACCATTTAATTCCACCCGCGAGCGCCTACAGTTGAGACGCGCCGCGTGACATTCGCAGCCAGGTCAGGTCGACCCGAGAGGATGTACAAGGCATTAACGGGTGCCGAGGTCAAGCCGAGCTAGGCTACCACTTTTCACCTACGAGGGAATTAAGGACACGTGCAGAGGTGAGATACACAAGAAAGGGCTGACAGGGTTTGACAGTTGTGCCATGAGTCTCCCCCCTCCCCTAGCAAAACACAGGAGAACATAGACACGCGCCGCGAAAATGCCAATGTAATCTAAAGTGGCACCAACGCACCTCGAGTTACATGCGGGAGAAGAGCTGACTATGTTTGGCCATATTGCTGCAGGTCCCCCCTGCCCCCCATCCAACAAGTGGGACACGTGTGTGAATATGGGGAGGTGGGTGGGATTGAAAGAGATTGCAAGCCAAATTGCATGACAAGGAGGGGAGAAGTCGACCAGTAATTCCCCGTGCCGAGAGGCGCTGGACCAGAGTCAGTTGAACGAGAGCATGAGTTACGTCAGTCGGATCAGTGCTATTGCAAGCCAATGCCGGGGATCGGAGCCTGGCAGTATCAGGGATCAGTTGAATCAGTTGAATCAGGTCAGTCAGATAAGAAGTTCGCGAAAGTGAGTCGGATCGTGAGGTCACCGGAAGAAATGTGTTGTGGAGTCGTCCGTCGAGAAGTGAACCCGGAGCAGCAGTCGTGGAGCGACATCACCGAAGCCAAGGCCTGTGAAAGGCCACCCGAAGCACCGGACCTCAACCTACCACGGAACAACTGGAACTACCAGGATGGCTAAGTATCAACCACTTCACTCAAAGAAACCTCCCTGCTGCTTAGCGTCCCCCTACCCAAGACCTTGGCAAAATTTAGCGAGTGCGTTAACTAGCCCTTAAGGCCCCCAGCTTTCAAGGTACCACATCTCGGGTGTTAATGTATTCATAATTATTCAAGACAATATAATCCAGTAAATTGAAACACCGAGTGTTTTCCCTTATTGTTTACCCTCAACCTTCAAGGCACCTTATAGTCTGTGCCTGGTAAAAATAACTCAGACCCTATGATCCTCCCTGTACACCATATCACAAGGAGGCGAATAGCGCCAATGATGTGACCAATCTTCTTTCAACATGATGTAGGGCATCATCGTTTACTGAAACAGAAGAGAAAGGGTATGAGAAAAACTGTAACAAGAAATGTGTACAATAAAATGTTATGTAATTATTTAGTTATTTGTTTTACAATATCTATGCATCTATGCTTTAATATGCACATAAAATATAAAAAATTCTTTCAGCGGTTTTTAAAGAGTTTTTGGTTAGAGAAGCAAATTTCTTGGAGGTGTTGTGGTTATTTATTGAAAAGTTGGCTACCAAAGTATGCCGGCCCTTTCTACACTAGTTTTAAGTTAACTGAAGCCATCTGTAAGTGTTTTTTTTTAATTCTAGTATCATGCTTATAAAAGGACTAATTTTTTTAGTATAAATCATTTTTGGACACGAATATGAGTACTGAAAACATGTACTCGCATGGAAATGTTAAAATCTCTGAGCTCTTGAAAAGAGGTCTACATGAGTCTGATTTCCTTTTGCCATTGATTATTCTTGTAACTCTCTTTTGCACGTGAAAATTTTTTTTTNAGGTCTACATGAGTCTGATTTCCTTTTGCCATTGATTATTCTTGTAACTCTCTTTTGCACGTGAAAATTTTTTTTTACTGTTAATGGAATTACCCCAAAAAATTATACCATAACACACGATGGAATGAAAATATTCAAAATATNTTTTTTTTTACTGTTAATGGAATTACCCCAAAAAATTATACCATAACACACGATGGAATGAAAATATTCAAAATATGCCATTTTTGTTTGAGACCTATGGAACACTTTATAGAACGAAACAGGCTGAACTTAGTTTAGGCAAAGTATACAAAATATGAGATTTCCAGTTTAGTTAATTGTCTACTTTTAAGCCAAGAAACTTAGTCACTGATAATTCATTAATTTTGTCTCTGCTACTGTTAACATGTGAATAAGTGATTAATCTGTTCTTAGTGAGGAAATTCAAAAGATATGTTTTATCAAGTTTAAGATTTAATTTTTATGCAGTAAACCATGCATTTGGCCCTGTAAATTTTGTGCCAGTTTTTGTATAAGATCATTTATTGTGTTTCCAAAGACTAAGATGCTAGTATCATCTGCAAATAAAATTGGAGTAGTGCCTGTGGTTAAGGCACATGAGAGGTTTATTATATAAATTAGGAAGAGTAGGGGGCCTAATATTGAGCCTTGTGGGACCCCATGCTTGATTTTTCCTGCTTCAGAGTAGAATGAAGTAGTTTTTATATTTATCCGCACTTTTTGTCTGTTTGAAAGATATGAGCTTTTAGTTTATTGAATGTAAAGTGACTCCACATAACTTCCATTTTTCTATAAGTATGTTGTGATTTACACAGTCAAATGTTTTAGAGGCGCCGCAAAATATTCCATTATATGGCATATTTTATCAAGTGCATTGAGAATGCAATTTGTTAGTTTGAAAATTGTCTCATTTGTTTAGGCATTTTCCTTAAGGCGAAAATAAACATTTCGGAATTATGTGATTTCCAAAATGTTACAGCAATATCCAGTGAATTAGTTTTTGAAATACTTTTGAAAAAGTGGTAAGAAGTGGGAGTGGTCTATAATTGGTTATATCGGTCATGTGACTTTTCTTAAATAATGGTGTTACCATATAACTTTGAGTCTGCCTGGAAACATTCCTGTACTGAAGAAAGCATTACAAATATAGCTTAATGGAACACTGAATTCAAAAGTACATTGCTTTAATAACCTACAGTTTATGCCATCATAGTCACTTAATAATTTGGGTTCGAAAGAATTGATTTTATTCTCCACTTCTTTTCGAGTTGTGTAAGTAAATTATATAGCAGGGCAGTCAGTACCCTGAAGTGTAGGAATATGTTTTATATATGGTTTAACATTTTTGTTAATTATGTATTTCTTGACATTTAAATTGTGCGAATTAAATGTATCTGCGACTAAGTTAGGTTTTGAGGATTGACGTGTAACGAATATTGGAAGTAGAAACCTCGCTGACACCCCCAGCGATTTTAATCCCCCGCGAGCACCATCGACAGGCACATGTGGGAGAAGCCAGAAGAAGTAAGCACGTGCAGGCCATTACATGTGTCGCTGCAGTGCGGGACCTTTCACGCCACCATCCTGGGCAAACATCATGAACTTGGGCACGCTGACATTACACTGAGTTAAGCAAACAGCCGTCAAAGGAGATAAGAAGGGAAGGCTAATGACAGGAAAATATCGCTGACCCACCCGGAAAGGCTGATCAGTTTGAAAGTTGGTGCCACGAGTACCTTCCCATTTCCTAAAAAAATGCAGAATACCTGGACATGTGCCGCCAGGGGCCGCGGGCCGACACCCCCCAACTCCACCAACAAGAATGATGGCACATGTATGAAGTATTCTTTGTTANCGCCAGGGGCCGCGGGCCGACACCCCCCAACTCCACCAACAAGAATGATGGCACATGTATGAAGTATTCTTTGTTCTTCACCCTATTCCACACCCCTCTCCCCAACAAGGGAAGGCGCATATACAATTTTAGGGAGGGAGCCAAGAGAGGATATAAGCCAATTTACGAGAGAAGAGGGTTTCAGTTTTTATCACCGTGCCGAGAGAGTCAGTTGAGTCGGGAATCGCGAGAGGACATCGCAGTTNGAGAAGAGGGTTTCAGTTTTTATCACCGTGCCGAGAGAGTCAGTTGAGTCGGGAATCGCGAGAGGACATCGCAGTTGGGAGGAGAGCGTCGAGGAGTGAACCCAGAGCAACAGTCGAGGGGAGATGGCATTAAATGCGGGCCTTTCCAAGGCCGCCCACATCGCAGGATCTCATCCAGTCGACAACATACCAAGCACTACAAGCAGAACTAAGTATCAAGTCGTCTCCCAAAGAAGCCCCCCACCCCCCAAGACATCACCCACAGTTAATCCGAGAAAGTTAAATAGAGTACCTTACATTGGAAGTGTTTCTGTATATATAAACTCCAGACAATATAGCCAACCAGTTAAAGTGAAACACCAAAAGACTACCTTATTGTTTAACCTCGACATATCGGGCNCTCCAGACAATATAGCCAACCAGTTAAAGTGAAACACCAAAAGACTACCTTATTGTTTAACCTCGACATATCGGGTGCCTTATAGTTGTGCTATCTAAAAATTAACTGAGGACACTATTAACCACTCTGGACACCGCAGGTGGGGAATAGCATCAAGTTAAATTGGCACCTAACATGGGGCGAATATAGGTATTTNCTCCAGACAATATAGCCAACCAGTTAAAGTGAAACACCAAAAGACTACCTTATTGTTTAACCTCGACATATCGGGCGCCTTATAGTTGTGCTATCTAAAAATTAACTGAGGACACTATGAACCACTCTGGACACCGCAGGTGGGGAATAGCATCAAGTTAAATTGGCACCTAACATGGGGCGAATATAGGTATTTNAACCACTCTGGACACCGCAGGTGGGGAATAGCATCAAGTTAAATTGGCACCTAACATGGGGCGAATATAGGTATTTATACACATAAACAAGTGCCATACTATACCCAAGAAAAAGGGTCTCACCCTTACCGAAGTATCGCGCTAGCCAGAATGTCCCAGACGTCGTAGATTTTTGATAAACAGCTCGTGGCGCCTAATGACCAATTCATTCTAGAGGAAGCAAATTTAATAGGCCAGCAGAAAAGGGATTCCTATAGGCGATGGACAAAAAGTATGGAGGACACGCATAGCAGAAAAACACCGTAGGGAAGGTACGCAAGAGCCAAAGGGACCCCAGAGAACCTCTGTACAAGGAATGGGTAAAGAGAAGTCGAAAGTCCTCAACTAGAGACATGCAGTGGTCCATTTTAAAGGAGGGCAGAACTATACAAGGTCCGATGCAGCCTCTGTTCCCAGCGCTATTGTAATAAGTGTATCGGTTGGCCTCGGACATTTCGACAGACGGAAGGCACCCAATACACCTGCTGGAAATGCAGAGAGCAACAATCACACCAAAACCCAAGGGAAGGGTAGCACCTTTCACCAACAGACCGAATCCCCTCTAGCCACCGCGTAGAACAGGTGCGGAGAATGTCCGAACAAACAGTACCACCCGAATTTTCAGGAAAGCACCATAAAGACCCGGAGGGTTTTGTACATAATCGTAAACACGATTTCAAGGTCGGTTGAATTCTTAAGATGTAAAGGGTGTAAAGGCACGCGAGCAGTTAAAGAGCGCTACCCTTATGTGGTGGATTAAATATGGAGAGTTTGTGACGAGCTGGGAGCAGTTCGCTACCCTCCTACACAACAATTTCGTTGGGGACGAAGTACTTACTGCCTTAAGATCAAACTTTGACACACACAAACACCAAAGGCAAGAAGAAGCAGAGGTTTTATTAGGCGAAAAGCGCAAATGTATTCCCGCATCGCTCCCGAAAGTATCGTGGTAGAGGGAGTGCGTATCATTACCAAGTTAATGCTACCAGCGATAAGAAACGCACTTCGACACCCGCAGGCGACAGGCATAGAGGAGTTGGTAAAGAGAGAGCGATTGAGGCGGAGCTCAATTACGAAGAATAGGAGAGAACAAACGTTCCGACCCGCCTGTCACCTGTCCACTAGGCGCGAATGGCAGAAAATAGCAAACCCACTCGAATTGCATCCTTGCAGCCGAAGTGTTGGTATTGCCCCGAGAGACACCTGCACCATGACTGTCTCACAGTGAGAAACTGTGTAGAAGTCGCTAAGGAAAAAGACACCACAGCTAGCCCCCTCGACACAGGGAAGAGGAACCATCAGGGTGGATAGAGGGAGCTGGGAAATGCCGCCACCGGGACACAGAGTCGCCCATCAGCCCCAGCATAAGACAAAGGGTGTAACCAATTTTAACATTAAGCAATCTGAGGCCGGGAATATATGCCCTTCGGATCGGAGTCTGCATAAATAACGACAATCTTAAGGCAGTACTGGACACAGCCGCAACCAGCAATTTCATTAAAAGACAGCTGCTAACTCCCGAACAGAAAAACCAGATAAAGAATAACACCCGAATAATTCAAATGGCCCATCCTGAGTCACGACTGACCATAGACTGAATTATTACACTGCCTGTATCCACGGAGGTAGATACAGTTCAAACTGAATTTTTTTGCGCACCGCATTTAGTGGAAGAGATTATCCTCGGGCAGCATTGGCTAACATGCAAAAATTNCAAACTGAATTTTTTTGCGCACCGCATTTAGTGGAAGAGATTATCCTCGGGCAGCATTGGCTAACATGCAAAAATGCTATAACTGACTGTGGACAACAACACCTATATTAAGGCAAACAGTATATAATGGCCATAAACTTGGAAACCCCAGTAAACCCGCAAAAATCACAAGAAATCTGTAGTAAAGAGGTAAACCATCAACTCGTGGCTGACCAACTCAGGACATTATTGCGGATACTAAACACTCACTTAGCCATATTCGAGCATTCCGGCAGATTAAATCAGACCACGGCCATTCATNATTATTGCGGATACTAAACACTCACTTAGCCATATTCGAGCATTCCGGCAGATTAAATCAGACCACGGCCATTCATCATGAAATCTGGGTAACAGAGTTTCGCCCCATATACTGCCGACCAGGTAACCTGCCCACCTACCGCAGGCAAATAAAATTAGACCAGGTAGCCGAGATGAAATCGCAAGGAATAGTACAGCTAACTGACTCACCATATAANGCAGGCAAATAAAATTAGACCAGGTAGCCGAGATGAAATCGCAAGGAATAGTACAGCTAACTGACTCACCATATAAACCATATAACACTAGAGTGATACTTGTGTTAAAGAAAGATGGAGAACTTCGTTTTTGTGTCAACTACCAGGCCGTANCAGGCAAATAAAATTAGACCAGGTAGCCGAGATGAAATCGCAAGGAATAGTACAGCTAACTGACTCACCATATAACACTAGAGTGATACTTGTGTTAAAGAAAGATGGAGAACTTCGTTTTTGTGTCAACTACCAGGCCGTANACCATATAACACTAGAGTGATACTTGTGTTAAAGAAAGATGGAGAACTTCGTTTTTGTGTCAACTACCAGGCCGTAAACAATATCACATACCCTATAGCATTCCCAACTATAAACCTGGCTAATATGCTCCACGACCTAGGTGACACACGTTTATTTTCCACTCTAGACATGTGCAGTTAGTGGATACTGGTAAATCCCAGTACACCCAGGATCCCGGAAATATACGACGTTAACATATCCAGAAGGTGAAACCCTGCAGTTTTGTGTAATGTCCTTCTGGTTGAAGAATGTACCCGCTTCTTTCCAACAACTGATGTCAGCAGTAGTTTTGACATGCCATGGCGGCCAGTTTTGCCCAGCGTACCTGGAAGATGTCACAGTATATTCGCGGGCCTGGGAAGAACACCAGTTACACTTGCAAAAGTCCTGGAGCACTTTGAACTCCATGGACTCACATACCGACTGGAGAAGTGTCACTTCGGGAAGACCCGAGTAGAAAACTGAGGGTACATAATTACCCCGGATGGGAATTATCCAAAGACCGAAAAAAAGAGAGAGATTTAGGAGGCTAGAGTACTAACTAACAGGAGACAATTTAAATGTTTCCTGAGGTTATGTAATTGGCTCAGAGGGTTTATAGCAGATGTTGCCCCCATTATGGCCCCCCTCAATAAACTCCTACTCAAAACAACTCACTGGAAGTGGACACAGACATGAAGAAGCATTTAGAATATTAAAGGCGCGATATGGCGACATCACCATGCTATACCGGCCTATGCCAGAATTACCTATAATTTTACTGACCAACACAAGCGGAGTCAGAATGGGTACTGTCCTATACCAGGAGTAGTCACAGAACAAGCGACGAATTATAGCATATGCTAGTACCATTCTAACTGAGACCCAACGCCGCTACCACAGTTATGAGCAAAATTCCATGGCGGTTATTGGGCAATCTGCAAATACCGCTATTACATTGAGGACCAACCATTCATTCCCAGAACTGATAATAAGGACGTAACATGGCTGAAGACCAAGAGTAACGAAAAAGCAAAATTGGGTGTGTGGGCCTTATTTTTAAGGTAATTGACCTTCACAATCGAGCATTGCCAGGACTCGAGCAACGAGCTGCCCGATGCCTTATGCCGCTGACCACAGATGCCCAGCAACACAGAGACAGAAACCTAAGACTGAAAGCGGATGCTGCCCCCCTCTACCCCAAAACTACCATGGCTGGATAACATGGAAATACAGCTAATAAAGTTTCACGAAAACAAAAATCTGTAACATGACCAACATCAGGTTGACCCCAAATTACAGGAGTTAAAGAGGACATATCCTGACCGGTATGAGGGAAGATATGGGATAGTCTGGGTGAGACCGCACCCACAAACAAATAAATGGAAAAGCTTGGTACCCACGGGCTACGACCCAGTATCTCTGATCATCACCATGACCACTTCCATGCAGGACATCCAGGCTTTCACAATACCTTGATGTCCCTGACCCATAGATATACATGGCAAGGAAATAGTCGAGATGTTAAGGAATACGTCGCCATGTGCCAGACTTATTATGAAAACAAGGTCTACACTACACCAAAGATGCGATACACACCCCTTCGGCTGAAAACAGAATGGACCCACATCGCCGTCGGTATTATGGGTCCCTACCCAAGCCCACACCAAGAAAAGAGATACCTCCTAATTGTGGCAGACCAGGTTTCCAGGTGGACAGAGTGGTTCCTGTTACCCAACCAGGAAGCCAACACAATCATCCAGCAAATGGAGCGAGAGGTATTTCCATTATGGGGGTGCCCGAAATGTGTGTTAACCGACAGTGAAACCCAGTTTACGGGAATAAAATTTACGAAAGCTTGCAAGACATGAGGGGCGGAAAACTGGAAGACTCCAGCTGACCACCCACAGGCCAACCTTACCGAACGCCAGAATCAGGATTTAAAGAAGAGTATGCACATAAGAATGGGCATGAATCATACTCAATGGGACATACAGCATCCTGAGATCCTGTTTTCACTGCGACGTCGGAACAATGATGCGATTGGAACTTTCTCCCAGCCACCCAATACTGGGATACAATCTCTGCAGACCTGGAGAATGGCAGTGATAAACAGAACCTACAGAACTTCCCACCCCCGAAGAAATATGAATAGAGGCGATATGGCAAAAAGGGGCAGCTCAGAGAAACCAACAACAACATATCCGAGGAAAATACTCAGAACAAGCGACCGCCGGACACCACTAGCCCAAGAGTAGTCACATATTAATACGCAACCATCCTTTAAACCGAGCAAGTAAGAAATTTGGGCGGGATTTGCGCTTAAGTGGCGAGGGCCATATATAGTAGTCGAGAGACAGGGAAATGTATATTGGGCCGAGGACGAAAGGGGTAATATGCGAAAGTTGCCACGGAACCAGATACACTCTATACCCAAACTCTACACAAATGGTCCCACAGAAATTACAAGGGATAGTTCAGAGGAAACCTGCAGTGGGTCACTAGTTCGCCAGACGACGGACAAGGACGTGGGAAGAAAGGGTCAAAATATTAAGCTGGCCGTTGCTCCTGCGCGCTATCACAGTGTCTCAAGGGTACACGTCACTGCACCTGCGGATAGCGGAGCCCGATACAACAGCCACTTACTGGGCTGAAAATACGCAGGCGCCAGACGAAGAGAGAGAAAGTGGACATTCGAGCAAAGAAGACGAAGCGAGAGAAAGCCAACAGGCGGGTGAAGGAGACGAAGCGAGAGAAAGCCAACAGGCGAGTGAAGGAGAAGGTATGTGTGAAGAAGAAAAAGTGGGCGAAAGCAGACGGGTAAGCAAAGGGGAACAGGCGAGCGGGAGAAATGGGGGAAACAACCGAACAAAGAGAGGGCGAGGAAGCGAAAGGAGGCCGAAAGTAAACGAGGAAGAGGTAGATTGTGTAAACGACGAAGAAATAGAAACTGCGTGTGAAATAACAGGGAATAGAGGGAAAAAATGAAACAAACAGCGAGTATGGTGCAACCCCAAAATGCATTAGCACCAACAGAGCGACGAACCTGAGAAAAGATCCGAAAGGCGAGGATCTACAGGGGGGAAACAGCCGACCCGAAGACAAGTGCCATCAGCAGCCTCGTGCGGTCTTCAGGGCCCCTAGACGAGACAATGGCAACACAGGCCTGATCCCTGCACACTGTCAGGGATCCAGTGCGGACTAAAATGCTCCCTAGTCCGACAGGGATCTAAGCTGGGCGAGTGAAAGCTCAGCGCATCTGCAGAGGCTGAGAGGAACCCGGTTTCTACCGGGACCATCGCAAGTACAGAACACGTTAACCTAGACTACCACCCCAATAACAGACTCTGTGTGACATAAGGTACGCCGGTTTACTCATGTTACCCGCTGTGAGGTGAGAGAAAGGCAGAGCGGCATGCACTACCTAACCCTGGAACTGAAGTGCGACAAAGAGTATTTATTTTTACCTGTGTAACCAACTTAGAATGTGTGAGAAGCCCGAACATCTGTGCGGCGAACAATTAGGGCGGGACGTCGCATAGCCAAAAAAAAAAAAAAATGGCCAGATGCCGATACCTGGGTTTACTAAATGTATAAGGTAAGAAAATAGTGTGTATATTCCCAGTGTATAGAATATGTTTGTTTTCCAAGTCTGTGTGTAAAAGGCAAAGGCCGCAGAGATAGTCAGATAAGAGTGTGTTTTCTTTCCACGGCTTGTGAGCCGTCCTAACAGTAAAACTTACCATGTGGAAGTTAGCGATATATTAAAAGTGTGTTTGCTTCTGCGTAGTGGAAGACCATTTGTAAAAATGGCAGTGTGCTGGACATTAACAAGGACAGAGTTTCCAGCCTAGGAGTTACGAGTTGTTTTTTTTTGACAGCCTGTGAAGCCTGTGAAGCCATCCTTACCGTAAGAATGAACCATGTCACAATAACGTAAATGTTGTCAGTCAACTGTGCAAATATCCGGTCTTCTGCCATCTTACTTGTTTGCATATATCAAGAACGTCCCCGAGATACCAGGGGACAGAAGCACTGATGAACAAATACGTTAGATCTGGAAATATCACTTTAGGGCATTTAGTATTGCGTCAATTGTAACCTTGTACAAATTGCTGTAACTAATGTAATTCAATCCGAAATGTGTGGTACCAGGTTTAAGTTTGTTTGGATGTTATTCCCAGAGTATGAGGCCTGCGAATTATTTGAAAAATAATGTACCATATGAATAAACGCCTTTCTTTGTAATCGCAGAGCCAGAGTGTTAGGCACTTTTTGCAGGCAGAGCACCTCTATTACCAGTGGGGAAACGCATCCTTGAGTGGCATCCAGATTATAGGGTGTCGAAGGATGGGAAGGGTGCAAGAGTGACAGAGGGAGCGAGGTCTCAGCTGTCTACGCCACGAGATAAACTCCACGCTTGCCGCACAGGAACTCAGCATGCAGCACAGACAGCCACAGCACAGAATAGGAGCTCTACAGAGATGCAATTGAATACCGACATTTTGGCGTGTGAGGGTCAGCTTCGCAGAAGCCGGAGTGGATTTGACATGTTACGCATATTGGAAGTAGAAACTAGAAACCTCGATGACACCCCCTGCTATTTTAATCCCTTGCGAGCACCTTCGACAGGCACATGTGGGAGAAGCCAGAAGATGTTAGTGGGTGCAGGTCATTGCACAAGTTGCTGCAGCGCAGGACCTCTTCCGCCCTCACCCCTAGCAAACCATGTGATTTTGGACACGCCAACATTACGCCGAGTGAAGTAAATGGCCATCAAGGGAGTTAAGATAGGGAAGGCGGACGACAGGAAAATATCGCCGACCGACCCTGAAGGTGAGATAAGCCTCGAGGAAGGGCTGATCAATTTGAAAGTTGGTGCCATGAGTGCCTCTCCCCTTCCCCTAACAAAATGCAGAAGCTCCTGGACATGCACTCTTAGGGCCCCCCCCCACCCGCAACAAGAACCATGGTGTGTGTATGAAGTATACTTTGTTCTGAACCCTCTTCAACACCCCTCTCCATAACAAGGGAAGGCGCATGTACAGTTTTAGGGAGGGAGCCAAGAGAGGGTATAAGCCAAGTTATGAGAGAAGAGAGGGCAGGTTTTTATCTCCGCGCCGAGAGAGTCAGTTGAGTCGGGAATCGCGAAAGGACGTTGGAGCTGCGAGAAGAGCGTCGAGGAGCGAACCCACAGCAGCAGTCGAGGGGTACAGTACCAAACGCGGGCCTTTCCAAGGCCGCCCACATCGCCGGATCTCATCCAGCCAACAACATACCAAGTACTACAAGAAGAGCTAAGTATCAAGTCGTCGCCCAAATTAGTCCCTCCCCCTCCTTCCAAGTCGTCACCCACAGTTAATCCGAGTTAGTTAACTAGATTACCACACCTCAGAAGTGTTTCTGTATATATAAACTCGAGACAATATAACCAACTAGTTAAAGTGAATAACCGAAAGACTACCTTATTGTTTACCCTCAACCTATCAGGCACCTTATAGTCTGTACCATCTAACATTTAACTGAGGACCCTATGAACCACTCTGTACACCACAGGTATAGTTGTTTACTTTTAGGTTTACAACTGGACATTGCTCTGTTGATCTTCCTGTTGTGCTTTTGTTAATATTCCATGTAGTTTTAATTTAGTTTTGAGAATTCTGAATAAGCTCACAGAAAAAATTCTTCTTGGACATTTTATGATCTTACAGTATTTCCTGTAGTGGTTCATTGTGTCTGGGCTGCTGCTGATTCTGGTAGCCTTGTACAGTTTTCTTTTGTCTATGCAGGAAATGTTTATTGCTTTGGTGATCCTTAAATTTTTTCTTTGGATTTGTACTACTGAGGGTATGTCTGGATGGGAAACATTTTTCAAAACAATAGAGAACTTGGTTAATAAAAGAGTTAGATGTTTCATTTACTTTGGTACAAGTATATAATGTTTACTATTGCTCCTGGCTAAGCACACTTTTGCATAGTAAGATATTTTCCAGGGAAAAATGTCGCATTTTCTTATAGGAAATGCTTTTGAAGGGCATTTTTATGGAAGACACAAATATTATTTGTTCATCATAATGCGATAAGCCATTAATTACTGGGAGACAGTGGCGCTCTGCAACTGAGTTACTATCAATGAAAATGTTTGCTGACTGGTTCCTTCTATTCTGGTAATAAATTTCACTATGGATTTAAAGTTTAAGCTACTGAGTAGACTATCAAGTTAATTTTTTGGTTGCTTTCTTTTAAATAATTTATGTTAAAGTCACCACAGAGAATAATTTCTAGATTGGTTCTGTAAATGGCTTTAGGGATTGCTTTAAGTAATTTTTAGATGTTACTTAAGTTGGCAGAAGGGGCTCTATATATAGTGATGAACCCCCACCCCCTCCTCTTATTTTACAGTTATCAGTTGTTACATCCACATAACTGCACTCAAACACTTGTACATCGTATAGTTGATTCATGCAATTTTTAGAACAGTCATATTTTTTAATAAAAATACATGTCACGCTTAGTCATGCTATTTCAACAATAAAGAAAACATAGGAATTAACAAATAATTTCAATTTGCTTAGCAGAGGATTCAGTTAAATGTATTTCTATTAAACATAGTAATTGTATATCCAAGTTGCGTTCTGCGGATAATTTGTCGAGGCACACGGAGAGCTCAACAGTTTTGCTTGTTAAACCTCTAATATTCTGATGAAAAAAATACAAATTAATTTTATTAATTATGGTGGGTATTTTAATTTTCGAACAATTATTGCCGACAATGAGGTCAGCAGGTTTCCCCTTGCCAGTACGACTCAGATGAAGACCGTGTCTCGTGTGGTCAGCCCTGGTTATTTCCTCTAGTCCAATCACACCAATGTGGCTGAGTCTGCCAGACTTTTCACAGCGCCGCAGAGCAGCGTTGACTGTCTGAACCTTCCTTTGTAAGAAAGGCTGGCCATACCATTGCAGTGTCTCACAGATCAACACACTGGTGTGACTGGTGGCCCTGGCAACGTTGCTGATGTCTCCTTCAACAGAATAGTTTTTGTCCCGGTCAATGCTGTTGCCTATTCCCCCGACAAAAACAACCTGATCTGACCTGCAAACATATTTACCTTAGCTACTTACATCATCTGCCACACTGACAAGGCCTGAATTAGGTTCACAAAACGTGATAATGTCATAACCCTCACCAAGTTTGGCTTTGATGCTCTCTCCTAGGCCTCTCGCGGGACTGCTTCCAAGGATCAGCACTTTACTCTTGGCCCTTGCTGGGTTGTTGGGCGCTGGGAGGGGGATTACCTCAACTTCTTCTCCCTGCTAGTCTGCGAGGACAGCAAAACTGTTGCTATAAGATGGTGTTGTCTCTGGGACCTGTGAACGGACAAGTGGTGGGAATGCATCACCGGTTTTTTTTTCCTACACTTACTTGTAAAGACCCTGTAATTACTACTGACTTCTTGGGAGGCTGGGAGCTTCACAATTCAGAGGATCAACAGATGGCTCAGAGAAACTCACTGTTCTCACTTGTTACTGCTGACATCTTGCTGACAGATGTTTGAGTGGTTTGTTATCCAGTGTTCAATTTCACTTGTCATTATTTCTAGTTCTCTCCCTTTCTGTTCCACTCGTTCCTGAAGCACAACGGCAAGCTGTTTTGCTTCGTCCAGTTTTCCCTTAACATGACAATGAAAACACTTCCAGTCACCCTCAGGAGCAACATTGGCGTTAACTCTGGCACAAAAATAGTGAAACCATCTGTTACAGTAATCACAAGCGATGCCTTCTTCAACAACTGACAACACGTAAATAACTAAGTCTAATATGTGGTGCACACGACACGGGCTGCACACTTCACCTCATGGAGAGTTAATTTTATAGAACCATGTACGTGTACCTTTACTTATTTAGAAGAAAGATTCATATAAACGATGCACTTATACCTCATGAATTAGATTGTAACCTTTTGTAAAGACACGAACACGGACAAATATGGCGTCGTGACAAGACATAAGGTGGCCACTTCGAATATACCAGCCAGAGTGCACGCGCAGAATATAATATATGTAGTTTTGCAGCCACAGCAAAGTTTTATTAGTGTAATCGAGATTAATGCAATTGCTGCCGACTAAATGTTTTGGAGGCAGCCAATAAATTTATTGTTAATAAACAAATATGTTAGTGAGCACTAAATAGCGTTGGTACTTGTATAACTACGTGTTATTGGGCACCACAATTTGTTGTTTTTACCAACAAAAAAATTTCACCTTGGAAAGTATCAAACAAAAAGTTTTTGTAGGCACTAACCAATGTTTCCTTTCAGTGTAAAAGCGTGTATATCGCGTATTTGTGTGCAATTTTTTTGGAAAAGCTAAATAGCTACATTTACCATAGTGTTAAATTACACACATATTTAAAATGTATTTTCTCTCTTGTAGTACGTGTTATTTTACACAACAGCTTGGATTAATACAAGGACAGTTGCTTGATTATATTACCTGTTTTAACAGCATTTGTTATGTGATACAAAAGTAAAAACACATGAACATGGTTGGTGTAAAATTATAGTGACTGGTGGAAACAATGCTGCCTCATACATTTTGTGTAAAAATATACAATATTTTTGTGCAGCGTAGCACCATTATATACTACCGGCGTATGTGAAGTCACTCTTACTGCAATGGGATGATGACAGGCTTTTGAGGATGAGTGCATTGGTGTTCGTCATTCTTTAAGTGTGACATATATTGAAACCGTAACATACAGCGGCGACGGAATGCAGTCCTTGAGGAAACAAAAATATCTACAGAGAGTACTGAAAAAAAAACTGTAATTTATTGCGTTATTACCTCTGTAAGTCATTTTTTACCTTCTCTCTTCAACTGCGAATGAGACCGTTAATTGGGATGTTCCGGTAAATATTTAGCTGCAATGCTTGAACAGCAACAGGGAAGGATATATCCGAATCTCTACGGACGTTTAAGCGCTGAAATTTCATACATAACACAAAACTTTCAGAAATTCGCAACTCAATTTCTCTTGTCGTGTAAAACATAGCATTCACAGCCATGTTTCAAGTCACTATCCTCTTGTATGGCACAAACACAGCACATTTCTGATGCATGAATTCATTGCCCGTTTTCCAAGCAGAGATTCTTACGTTCAGGTATATATGAAGCTACCGTCCACTTGTCATATTCAGTTATGAATGTAATGAAAAAACCGAATGGTCACTGGGGACATGTTGCACGGAAACCCGGCGTAAGAACTGAATAACATTGAGACTTAAATATAAGCAGAAACGTAACTTTTATTTGTAAATTTGGAGACGTTTTTTTTTAAATAAGTCGCTTCATATTCTTATCGAGTTTTTGTTTAGCGCAACATGCATCATTTTTACTTTCTAGTGTTAGAAAGCCGTTGTCAAAGCAGTGGAAGCAGAACTTAAAATATTAAATTAATTTGCTAGTTAAAGGAATAATTAGAGGTGTTAAAGAACTACTTCTGTATTTTTAGATGTTTATTTTCCACCGTCGTTTGGAAATATAGGCAATAATGTTGTAAGACCAAAATCAGTGAAATTGCTAACATTTTTGTATAAATGTAAGCATAATTATTTGAAAAAATCATAAACTGCATTCCAGAATTTGTATGTAGCAGTATGAGAACGATCCTGCCCTGGAAGACACGGAAGAAGTTTTTTTCTTAACTCGTGCTTGATATCTTACGTCCACTCAAGTCCGTTCTTTCCTTCCTTGCCAGAAACCGAACCCAAACCGGTACTCAGCGAGGGATGCCCTCCCGGTTTTTATTAAGAATTCCTCTCCACAGACGGTGGGAAAAACTCTGAAAAAAGAAAAAAAAACAACGGATAAAAGCAGGAGAGGAGCTGTAGATGGAAGTAAGAGACAGTGATGCGTACGCCTGTGTATCTGCATTCTTTTCACGTCCCTGATCAAACTTTCAGCCTCTCACTCTTGACTCCCGCCCTCTGCCTTTTGTAGCATACTCTCTCTCTCTCTTTCGATTCACCTCTCAACTNACAACGGATAAAAGCAGGAGAGGAGCTGTAGATGGAATTAAGAGACAGTGATGCGTACGCCTGTGTATCTGCATTCTTTTCACGTCCCTGATCAAACTTTCAGCCTCTCACTCTTGACTCCCGCCCTCTGCCTTTTGTAGCATACTCTCTCTCTCTCTTTCGATTCACCTCTCAACTTTACACTGCAATTCTATCCAACCCCTCGCTTCGAAACTCACTTGTTGCAATCAGCATCTCAAGAAGAGTAGGCCCAAGTTTGAAAGGAAAAAGGTGAGGAGGTGCCCCCTGTGGTCCATTCCTCTGCTTCAAAAAATTTAAGTCGTATTATATTATAGCAGCGCAGTTTTAGGGTTGCGTGGTATGAGAACAAAACTAAAATAAATTATATATTTACTTTCTACAGTGATGTTTTCTAAAATACTCTGTCATGTTATTTCACCTATTTACATAGTATGTTATAATTGTAACGGAATATTATATATACCGTATCTAATGTCCTCTCTGTCGACGAGACGTTAAGCCCAACTACCTACACACCTACTGTGTATAAAAATCAAACTTTAAATTTAATTTGCATATTGTAACAAGGTTATGACTTATGAGTGGCAACTAAAAAAAGAGAACCATGCCTTCCAACACGCGCGTTTTCCCCTACATACATGTGCATGTGCCCTATTTGGAGAATGGTTCAATTAACAGACATTAACTTGATTTATGCTGCATGGAATGGTACAGGCTGTTCACGGTAAAATTAGCACTTTTGAAAGCCCTGCTTAAGATCTACTTGTATGAACGTTGTGTATTCTTCCGCCTTATGTAAGACTTCCATTGCGATGAGCCTCATCACTTTATTCATGCATCGGTCAAATGAAACTGTAAGATTTTTAAGAAAGTAAATATTTTACTAATTATGCTAATTTTTACATTTCTATGCATTAACAAACAGAAAGCGAAAGAAATAATTTTAGTTATCACAAATGGTTACCTAACATTTTTTATTCGACGTTAAGATACGGAACTACTTTCCCTCCATAATTGCCAACTTTATTGTTTTTATGGCACTCAGGGCGCCCGTTAAAATATATGCAAGTAGGAGCATAGAATTTTTGGTAAGATTGATTTAAAAAGTGCTCATTTTATTGTGAACAGCTTTTAATTCGCGAGATGCTACACGTCTTTACGCGGAGCGATATCCTGGACGGCTTGTGTGTTTGTTGTGGTTGGCCGCCGCTTACGCGAAACAGGTTCATTGCAAGCAAGTTTGTCAAAATGGATGCTCGTGATTATGAATAATTAACATAGTTTTTACTCCTTAGAAACAATTTAGCTACGTTCGTTTTTAGGTCCACAGACTCAGCGCTGGCCATCAGCGCGCAATACGCACACCCGAGATTGAAACAGGTCAACGACAATCCATCAACAATCTCACAACGTGTTGCGCAGAAATTGCATGTAGAGAGCATGGCTGTTTGTTGGGTGTGGTATGAATAAGAGACGCGTCCATTTCATCCGCAAGAAGTGCAACTACTCGAACCGGACAACTATCCTCGTCGAGTTGTGTATTGTCAATGGTGCCTGCAGAAATGCGCTATGGAACCTCGTTTTGGACAACGTATGTTATTCATCGGAAAAGCATTGTTTACCCGAGAGAGAATAGTCACTTTACACGGCAGATGAAAACTCTTACGCAAGCTTCATACGTTCCCACCAACAAACACTTGCTGTCGACTTGTAAAATGTGTTGTTGGGTATAAGATTATTGGGCCGTAAATTGTCAGTATATCTCAATGGTAGCCTGCACACCCTAACCGCGGTTCCTGGAGAACACATTCCCTGAGCTCCTCGAAAATGTTCCTCTTGATATTCGACGTCGGTTGTTGTTTCAACATGACAGCGGAACTCCTCATTTCTCTTGTGACATGCGAGAGCATTTGAACCCCATATTCTGTGCGCAATAGATCGGCTACGGTGTACCCAATGCATGGCTAGCTCATTTTCCCGACCTCACCCCCCTTGAAGAGTCTAATGTCTGCGAATCCAACTGAATCAGAGCTTGTAGCTTGGGTTCTTGTAGCTCCTTACCCTCTACACCACATGCCTGGGGGTTTTATAAGGTTTAGAACAGACAAAGGTAAATCACTGCCTGAAGGAGTAGGCCACAATTTTAAAAGTTTTGTAAAGAAATGCAATTAAATTGAAAGGTTATGGTTTTATTCTCATTCTCAATAACGTCAACATGTATACGAAATATGTATTTCCGACCTTTGGTTATTTAATAAAGCGTATAAGTTTTGGTATCTTCTAAAATTCCTAGAAACTTGGATACTGAATTTGGTTACAGCTGGGATATATAATTTTCAGTACACAAGTGCTGGTTCAAAAACAATTGTCTATAGAACAATAAGTAAATGAATATAAGTAGGCTGAAAAGCTAAGGATATGGGCAATTTTCTTTTATTTACGTATGTATTATTTGGAGTTCATTTAATCTGTTTTATCTCATATAACAGAATTAAATTCTGAAGTCTGGACTTGAAAACACACAATGTTAAGTGTGATAAAAACTGTAGCTTTTTATATGATAAATAAGCACATATGAATATCCTGTTAAGAATCTTTTTTGAGGAAAGTGCTTATCCTTCGGAGAAGCGGTGATGTAGCGACTAGAGAACTCACCTTACACCAAGGCGATCCGGGTTCGATTCCCGGCGGCGATGCTCCGGGGTTTGCGCACGTGGGAATAGTGCCTCTGGTCGGCGGGTTTTCCTTGCCCTTGTTTTCTAGTACAGTGAAATAAGGTAAAACAAGGGGTAAACCTCGAAATTAAAGTTAGAAAGCTGAAAATTTGCACACATCTTTGTTTCGACATTCTAAAAGTTAACTCATAAGTCTCATAGAATCTTGTGTCCGCGCGTCAAGTTTTTCAAGGTTAAAGCTCGCAAAAATCGTTTTTTTTTTTAATAAATATCTTAATTCCTATGGTTAAAAACATTTTTGAAGTTATTACAAAAGTTGTAGAGCATTAAATTATTAACAAATTTGGTCTTAAGCTATCAATATATATAAATGCGAAGGTGTGTTTGAATGTTTGTTTGTCCCTCTTTCAAGTCGCAACGGAGCAACGCAGCGACATGATTTTTCTGAACAGAGATAGTTGAAGGGCCGAGAAGTCACATACACTACTTCTTATCCCTAGAAAATTTCTTATTAATATTCTAATTGGAAAATGAAAGAGAAGACAAACGGAATAACAATACATCGTCAACAATGCAAAGTTAACAATGCAACATCGCAAACGAGCGGCAAAACCATCCATAAGTGATCAAGGGCCAAACGGCATGAAGATAGTAACTGTACATTTGCCATGCGATAACTTCTGTGCAGTATATACGAATAGGAGTAGCTTGTATGCTCATAGAAGGAATTGTTCTGCAAAAAGCACTTACTGTACATGTTCCGCTCGAATGAAGAATATGTTGAGCACGTAGGAAAAAACTGCTATGAGAGATCCGTAAATAAAGGTAAAAGTATATACATTATTTCTGTGTTATTTATGTTTCTTAAGCCATGGTATTATAAGGTTTACATATATCACTAGATAAAAAAAACAGATTTTGTCTAAGTCTGAAAGTACATTAATAGATTTTGTATAGTGCCAAGTTTCGAACACAGTTCCCTATGGGCAGGAAATTTCCTCTGTGAAGTGTGGGACATTGTGAAAACGATACAACGCTGTTAAAGTGGTCGGATAATTTTATTAGATATCATGACAAACAGAAAGATCAAAATACTCGCTGCACTCAGCTACCGAGCTAGAATACCTGCCTAAAGAATTCCGTCTGACATATTTACAAACCAGAAATAAAATCCGTCTACAAACACCAACCTTAACTGCAGCAGGACGAAGATATTCTTAGCTCTCTCCCATACCTATTTCTTTTTTAAAAATATCTTGCTGATGCAAACAGATATGAAAAATGAATTATTAATGCAAAGAGACATAACTTTTAAAAACCTTTGAATTTTGCCCGAGCATTGTGTGCAATAATTGACGTAAGTCAAAAAGGAAAACTTATACGAAGCGGAGAAACGGAGGAGCGACCAAGCCAACACTGCTGCGCATTGAAAGAAACAGATATAAAATGAGTAAGGGAAAAATAATTGTAAACACTTGACTACCATCGCAATTAAATTTTACATAAGCGCCGGGACTGTACGCTATGCGTTAAATGTTGCTATACAATACCAGACCGTCCTGGTCAGTACAACAGAAAAGCAAATGACTGAAACGAATTCAGAGTACGGCGCTAGCGGTGACACATGTCCATCCCAGCAGTCATCGTGTTCTCAACAGAAAATACGTGACGCGCCGACACAGAAAAAACTAGTCGAGAGAGAGAGAGAGAGAGCGAGAGAGAGAGTTGTGTTAGACTCAGAGGTCACACACACACACACACACTCTCTCCTTTTACGAAATGAATTCAGTTAAACATTACAAGGTTTTAATTTATACAGTTTTAAATACTAAAATATATATACATACTTATTTTAATTCATGGCATTTATAGTGTTAGAACTGTAAGAAGCATTAGTCACGCATGAGAGACGACACTGCTATATGCAGTTTATAGGAAAATAACTCATGTACTCTGTCAGCTCTGGAGACAGTGCATCTTCCTTAAATATAAGATATCGCAGGTTCATTCTCCCATAGAGAGTCAGACCATTTCACAGGTAAAAAAATACAACATGATATGTAATTAAAAAAACTTATATATATTATATATGCATATTTCAGTATCAAGCTCATCATGCAAAAATCATAATAATCCATTAAGCCAACAAAATATTTTCCTACATTGCTGTCCTCAATGTATGTTCATCCCAAAAACTGGCAACCTGTCGGGCATTTATAAGTAGGTAACAAACAGGTCACGTCATGACAGCTCGAGGCGAACATCATAGCAAGAAGTGTAAACACATTGTTTGTTGTTCAACAGGAAGTGAGTGGAATTATTATTATTGTAGCAAGACATTCATATGCTACCATACCAGACATTTATAAACATACACAATAGTTGCTTAATTTCTTAGTCGTAAGAAATTATAACAGTAAAAAATAAAAAACTTATTTTGTTTATATTTATTTATATTTTTAACAAAATCGTATACATACACATTTACTTAATATGCCATGCGATAAACCATTAGCTCTGAGTTCATCAATAATCGAAATTATCTCTTCGCTGGCAGAAAGATATTCACATCTCTGCGATGGAACCATCACTCATAGCGTATCTACGATGTCATTGTGGTATTCAGAAAATAAGTAGCTAGACTTCACGGCACTCATCGCAGTAGGTTCGCAATACATGTCCGCATCTATGTTCTTCCGTGATGAGTAGGTTGTTAGATATCTCTGGTCCAGAGTACTAGGTTCGAATCTACATGTTTCTGTCCCAACTTCAAGTTCCTCTTATCTTCAGCAACATGTGTACGCTTTTGCTTTACAACGGCAGACACTTCATCATCAGTAGATTATGTTTTAGACTTGGAGGTCACATAATCGTTCTTTAGGTCCCTCATAGTCGTAAATTCTTTCTTCGCAGATGGTTCACAGTATACGTTAGTATCTGTGTTATTCCATTATGAGTATATAGAGAGATACCACTAGTCCAGAGTACTAGGATCGACTGTGCGTTTATCCTGTCCCAACTTCAAGTAGCTCTTATGTTTACCTATATGTTTATGCCTTTGCTTTGTAGATACTGGCACTTCATCATCATAAGTAGAATATGCATATTTCATATCGTCATCAGTAGGCTTGGAGGTCTCATATTCGTTCTCATTGTCTTGGTGATTGGTCAATTCTTCATTTTTCATCTCGCATGATAGCAGATCACATTTGTAGTTCACAGTTTCTGACGATCGTTATGGCTCGTGTTCTTCATAGTTAATATCTGCAACACTCGTATTTTCTTCTTCACACATTGTGATATTTCCGCCTTCTGCCAGTGTCAGAATGGGTGAGTTTAGGCTGGCCGTAAATGAAGCCGTGTCGTTTTGGTCAGCCCGAAGAGCGTGTGATGTCAGATATCAAATGAGGCGGAGTAGCAGGTCATTGAAGCCGGGAGTACCCTGATAAAAACCCCAAAACCAAAGCAATGCCTTCCACATTACCAACATGAGAATCCTTGTCCGTAAGTTACCAGCCCTTCGGGGACTGGGAACTAGGGGGTACATTAATGTCTATCCTTCAACAAAAATTGTGTTACTGTGCAAGTACCGTCTCCAGACGACCGTATTCTATTCTGTACTTGAAAATCAGGTCGTTTAACTTCACGATTTGGGTGAAATGTAGTCGGATTGTGTCATCCGCTTACAAGCTGTCTTAGGGCCGGATTTATTAGTTAAAACAATCACAATTCCGGATGTCCGAAAAGTGTTCCCCTGATTATAAATTTATATCCTCTATATATAAGATAGAAATATAAAAATATTGCCAAATGTTGGTAAAATAACCAAATTTTTAATAGCAACATGACAATATATCAGTAAGTCTCCACGTGAAAACACTTGGTAGCATGTAACACATCTAGTCGATATTCAATTTCTGTGGATTTACATTTGCCTACATCACAGGAGCGCGGAGATCAAGCTGCCAGGCCGTCACTACCAATCCATCGTCCAGGAAAAGTCGTATCAAGATAGGAACGAACCTCCAAACTCCAAATGAGACGGTTAACCTACTTGTTAAAAAAATACATTTGGGTATAAACAAGCAACTGAGAAACAGCAAACAATTGCAATATGTCTGGATGTATTGGAGAAGTGATGTTGCCCTCAGCGGAAAAGAATGTCCCGATAATTTTATCATACAAAAGCGCGCACCAAACATTCACCTTTGGACTGCTTATAGTACACTCTGACATATCACCAGGGGATTCTCTACGTTAAATACGCACATCATGCCGGTTCACTACTTCACTGATAAAAGAATGTCGCCTCGTCAGAAAACGCAACACGTTTGAGATAGCCATTATCGCCCTCAATACGTGAAAACATTTCAACTGCAAAAGCATACCAACGTGTGGCGTTATTGGGCAACAAATCCTGAACAATTTGCACTTTGTATGCTCAAAACAATAGATGTTGTGAAAGATAACACGAAAATAGTAGGAATATGGCAAGTCGGTCATAAGGGGATGGGGATCGGAGCGTCGGAGCCGTTCATGCTGTCATTCAGATAGGTCTGCGACAATAATGAGCGTCGGTGAACTTGAACTTGACTCACGACCCTGACATTAACTCAGTGCTCGTAACCTTAAATGACCTCGAACCCAAAAAATGCAAAAAAAAAATACTTCAAAAAATTTATAAAAAAAATTATGATATTATTTAATTTAGGAGGTCCGGGGTTCAATGACAAGTGGATCTACTAAGCTCCCGACATGACTGGCACTCGCCAGGTCGACCAATGTCCATTTCGCCAGCCACGTTAGATGTCGGTGACCTTAACCTTGACCTTAACCCGTTGACACTAAAGTCAAAAAATCTAAAAAACAAAATAATAAAACCTTTCAAAAATTCTAAAAAAAATTCCAAAATTATTAAAAACTTTCTTTTAAAAATTAATAACGAATTATAAAAAAATATTGTTTAAAAAACGTACATTTCCAGAGGTCTACCGCTACTGACACTCGTAAATTTTTTTATTGGTTATTTTATAGGTCAATTACTCGCCTTCGCTTGACTCCTTCTACGCAATGTCATAATTAATGTCCATTGGTTTTTAGTATCACTCACTATAGAGCACTAGTAACATGTTTCAACCACCAGCGATGTATTACTATCCACAGGAGTTCTATCTAACTGTACAGAATGGTGATGAGGTCATGTAAATCGTCATATTCTTTTTTTTGTATTTATTCTTAAATGCAAGTATTTTTATTAAAAATACTGTTATAATAAGCCGTGGGGAGGGGGTTTTAAAATAATAAAAACACAATTTATTTTTTACAAAAAATTAATTCAGTTAAGTATGACATGAGAAAAACACATATACAAAGGTATATAAATTGTAATCTTCGGTGTTCAGCGGGCTGCTTCAGTGACTAAACTAATCAGAATAGCTGTAGCGGTTTTCATGATAAGCAAACCGTAACGTACTTGTATAAGTGGCACACACACACACAAACATGTATTACACAATATTCAAGTAAGAAAATTCTCAATCTTAAGGTAACTCGTTAGCGACCTCGGTCATTACGGGTGGCAACAGACGTTTACATACAAACACAAAATATTCAAGTACTTAGTAACTAGGTAGGCTGTTTGAACCGTTATCTGTCCGAATTCCTAACCAATTGGTAGTTTAAGGTACTATCTAAATTTACATATTGACACTCAGAGCTCGAGTTCTAAGTCAATAGGTGGGAAAGTTTGAACTTTCGCCTGTCCTAATAGGTAGCCATTGAACAGTATATCCTTAAAGTGAACCATCTATTATTTAGACGTATCACGGATAGTTGAGAACTTCTGAAATCAACTTCTGATAATTTCCCTTCTCTTAACCGCGTGTTCATTAACAAAAACTCTAATTTGGTATGCTCACAGTCAAGTTGGCAGCAATGAACACAAAGACAGTCGATGAATTTGCGTCATATCAAACGGTTATGTTTGGATTATTTTGGAAAAATACAATTTTTTATGTATTTTAATTTATTGCACATGTAAGTAAAAATTGGCTTATTATTCCCAGTTTCATAAAATTTCAGTACATTTAACAGTTTTCGAAAACAAGTGTGACCACAATATATCACTCCGCCACAGTTGTTCCGTTAGAGAATAAAACTATCTTTGTAAACAAACTACGAATCCAATGGCAGACATTGGACGGCAGACAACTTCAGTCCAGTACTTAAGCATATTTAATGGGTTGCCATTCCCAACTGTTCATATTTGTTACGACCACATAATATATTATTTAGGGTTCTTTTTATTTTATTTGTGGTGGGAAGAACTCTAATTTATAGTCTTTTATGGGACGTGATTGTTTTGCGGTTCTTCTTATGAGAGAGTTGCGATTTGGAATTTACATTGTTTTGATGATGCAGTGGACAATTTTGTTCCTACAGAATTAACATTCAATTTACTATAACTCTAAAGTTTTAAATTCATTGAAATAAAAGATTGCGATAAATGTGTCACTATTCGTACCAATGCGACAAATATACAATACACAAACAATGTTGGTTTTTTATATAATTAACTACACAAAAAGGGCACCTATTCAGGCCACGTATATTACAAAACCTCACGGAATAACAAAACTTAACAAATACGTCACTGTTAATACCGATGTTCGAAATGCACAATGAAAAAAAATTCAGGAAATTGAACTTTACGAGTAAAAATCCTTAATAGTTACAATAAAATAAATTAGGGTAAAACAAGTTTATTTAGAGGCAAATACAGTTCAAATACTCTAATAACCATAAAAAACACATTACTTACAAAACCCACAAACTTACTGTTAACTTCGTAATTCCTACACACGTAGGGGCAACACGCGCTGAGCGGTTAGACTGCCCGCCAGTCGATTCACTCCGGATTTTCGCAAGTGGGAATCGTGCTGGACGATGCCCCTGGTCGGCGGGTTTTCTCGGAAATCTCCCGTTTCCTCAACCTCATCGGCTCTCAACACCTGGATGTTAAGATCTGCCCAAATCTCTTCACTCACTCCTAAACACGTGGTGAGCGTTGCAAGATTACTTCACTATGAATCACTTGTGTCGCATAAGAAATATTTTATTTCCTGACTTATTCATTTAAGAAAACTATTGAGCTATTTCTTGAAACCAACTAATTTAAACTTAACGGCGTAAATGCTTTGTCGCTCGAGCTTCGCGATGGTCAAGGGAAAAGGCGGACAAAAGCACACAACAAACACGTGCCGATAATTCATTTCACTCAGGAGGCTGTTTTAAAAAGGCCCCTACGGCGAACTACATTTAATGAAATGCGGAAAAACAACTTAATATGTAGTATTCCGACAATACCAGCAAGGGATTACCGCTTTTATATTAATTATGACGGAAGAGAGCTCAATTGTAATGGCATTTCACAAGGGGGCGGGGAAAGGGTAGCCTTTCACTTGACCGTAATGTTCGAAGGCTCTACGAAAATATTTCTAAACTTTTTTTAAGTCCTTGCTTGCTGTTTAACTCAGAAAAATTGTACGTTATTCCCTGAGCATATTTTTGACCATAAATACTGTAATTTTAAAATTTATCTATTATTATTTTTAATTCTGAGTACTATTTTCTTGTATAATCATTGCAAAGATGGCCAACATACGCATCACGCAACAACCACCAGCTGACACACATTTCTTTGCAAATGGAGTCGTTTACTGTTTACCTGCTGTGTATGTTATTCACAATGTCTGTCAAATTTTACCGAAGTTATTTGAAACAGAGAATAGAAAACTATTTATCTTTCTCACAATTACACAGTTTCACTTAACTGGCGCATGAATAAAGTGACTTATCTAATATATGACAATGTATATTTAACGTACAGCGGGAACTATACGAAATTTTCAGGAAAGGAGATCTTAAGCAAGTCTTTCAAAAATGCTTGGTTAACATCGAGAAGCCTATAATTAACATAACAGCTTGCAATCAGGTAGAAACGCAAATATTAAAAAAAAATTCCGAATTCTTGTATTGCTTTCGGCTGTTGTCTGTATGAGAAACTCTTTTCCGAGTTGACTGGTTGAATTGCATCCTGCCCTTGCAGCAATGAATTTTCGTAATTCGCTTGCAAAATCTATTTTTGTAAAGAATTTATCAGAAAATTTGTATAAGTAAAAATATGCCATGTTTAAAAATTATACGTGTATGTGTAAATATATACACATATATATATATGTATATGCACACATGTATACAGTCGAATCACGCAATTATGACCAACTGCTAGAAGTGCCATCCACCGCACATAACCCATGACGTATGGTCTGTGACGTGGGCTGGTGAAGCGGCTATATAATGCGACCGACAGGCTAGTGGTACGCAGTGCGCTTCCTGCTGTCATGGGTAAGGGGAGCGATTTAACAGAGTTGCAAAAAGGGAAGATCATCGGCTTTCGGGCCAAACGGGGCAGCATTTCGGATACAGCGACGTTTGTGAACTGTTCACGTGCCTCTGTGTTAAAGGTGTATCGTAAGTGGTCGAACGGCACCACTGCGAATAACCTTCGTTGAAACTGCGTAGCTCCACGCGCCATTGTTCTCCTAGGCAAACGTCGACTACAAGGGTGCGTGAAGTTCAACCGACAAGTTACAGTGGAACAGCTCACCGTCCAAATGAACCAGGGGGGATCCAGACACATGTCTACCGCAACAGTTCAGCGAACCTTTCCACGAATGGGGCTCCGCAGTAGAAGGAGGGTGACTGCACCCATGCTAACACAGCTGCATAGACGAAAACGACTGGAATTTGCTCGACAGTATGGCGACTGGACCGCTGCTGATTGGCGACTGGTAGCCTTCTCCAACGAGTCATGGTTTCAGCTGCATATAACGTATGGATGTCAGTGTGTCCGGCGAGAAACGTCGGAGAACCGACACCCTGCATCCATTGCTGGAGGAACACAAGGCGGTGGGGGCAGTGTTATGGTCTGAGGAATGTTCTCATTATACTCTATATGTCCCATCATCCGTGTGAAAGGCATTCTTGATCGATTTGGTTATGGATCCATCCTCGGCGATCACGTCCACCAGTACATGATGACTGTCTTTTCTCGGGAGGATGGGATCTTCCAGCACGATAATGCGTCTCACACGGCTAGAAGTGTCCGTACGTGGCTGGAAGAGCACGATCAAGACCTAGAAGTTCTTACCTGGTCCCCAAACAGTCCCGATCTCAATCTAATTCAACATCTGTGGGACCACCTCAATCGTCGTGTTCGCTACCTGTCTCCTCCGCCACGGACCCTTCAACAGTTATGGGACGCACATGGCTCTAGATACCCGTGGAGGCCTAAAACATCTGACTGAGTCACTGCCAGCTCGTCTAGCTGCTGTCCGTGCTGCAAAGTGTGGTTACTCTGGATAATATCAGATGGTCATAATAATGTCATTCGATTGTGTGTATATATATATATCACGCATATCTGATTTTAAAAACGCTGCCACAATGTTGGTAAACTAAACAAGTTTTTTTTTGTGTTTTATGTATTTTATGAAAACCACCAACATAATCACTGAATACTTACCATGGATTACATTTATTCCTGAAAATAAATATTACAAATATTACAATTACTGATGGGGTTTACGTATGTGTGTATTTGTGTGTATTAATACATTTGTATAGCTATTACACATGTAATTTTAGATTTTTTTTTCAAAAAGATTTCACCTATACAGATATTTGCCGTATAAATAACCAAAAATGTTTTA
Organism: Clitarchus hookeri; assembly: GCA_002778355.1. Taxonomy (NCBI): domain Eukaryota; kingdom Metazoa; phylum Arthropoda; class Insecta; order Phasmatodea; family Phasmatidae; genus Clitarchus; species Clitarchus hookeri. The sequence goes on from NQII01004520.1 coordinate 156,101, forward strand.
TTTTAAGTTATTAAACAACGGTTGTTGTTGGCCGTATCCATTCTACGCAGGTTATTGAGTCATCCGTTCTCCCGTTTTTTTTTCCTTCATTTCCTGTCACGGGCCACGTAATGTATAGGTAAACGAGGTTAATGCTGGCTACCTGTAATGGTGCTACGGAACGCGTGTTTCTGACACTGACGTATACGTGCCACGAAAGATAATTATACACGCACCGCAATCCCCCTGTGGTGTTCAACCACAACTATCCTAATTGTCACGTTTCCCTGCACTCCGACAAAAGTTTTAATGAAGGACAATAACACATTTTATCATTTAAAATGTTTTCTTGGTTCCGCAGACAACAAATAGCAGATGAAACTATTTTGTTAGTATTAATGTTTTTTTAAGTAAGGCACTAGAATATATTTATAAAGTAAACTAATTTTATTTAATGAAACTAAAAGGGTTTCCTTACTGATTGCAAACCAAGCACTGCATTTTAAAAACTTGGTTATACAAAAGTCTTATATTTACATTTATATATTTTTTTCCTAGACATCTTTTAAGCTTGTCCGCGTTGACACCGCTACATTGTATAAATTGAAGTCCCTGGCGCGCGTCTGTGTGTCTGTACGACTGCGCTAACCTCAAGAGCCACTGAACGGATTTGGATGTGGTTTTTACTGTTATGATTTGCATTTATTGAGGAAAGTTTGTATCTATAGGAACTGAGTATTAATGGTATAAGTGAATCAAGTAGTGAAAAAGGTTCGCCACCAGCGCGCTCTCATGGAATACACTGCCTAATCCTTTAAAGATATAACGACACCGTGTACGAAACAATTGTGTAAAATTTAATGATCTACAAAAAGTTAGCGGTAGAATATAGCTATCTTTAATAGTTAAGTACAGGAAATGTGTCATAAGTGAACCCCCGATTTGCTTATGGCAAATTAACCACATATTAAGTCCAATGTTATTGATATAAAAGCAAAACAAAAACAAACAAATATCTGTTCATCAGAATTTTAAAATAAAAAAAAATGCTAAAAAAAATTTTACACTATTTTTTTTTTATGTGTTTGAGAAAAAGTGATATATGTGTGGACTTCCTATTTTTGTCCTAAAGTGGACACCTCATTTTCCCAATGTTTCTTTAGTTTTCTTAAAAAGTAGTTAATTATGGACAAAAATTGCATACGTAATAGTCTTTTTTCCACCCCTGAACACTCCACATGGGCCTAATCACTACATATTATGCAATTCACCCACTGTTCTCCGCTGGTATCACTTGACCAAAACTGGCTGCAAAACATGCATTCAGCATCTTCCTCAGTAGGGTCCTCACCCTGTCCAAGAAAATCCACCGCTGAAGAACCCGATGATATAGAATCCAATGTTTCGTTGTAAGAATCATCATCATCATCNAATCCACCGCTGAAGAACCCGATGATATAGAATCCAATGTTTCGTTGTAAGAATCATCATCATCATCGTCAGCTTCACGCTTTCTCTCTTGTGCAATGTTTGTTTGTGGTTCCCCACCTCTTCTTCACATTCCTAGAGCTATTCCCCATCCTCTTCCATTTCCTCTTCCTTATCCTCTTCCACGCTCCATTCCTCTCCCTCTTTTCTCTTTTGATTCCTTCAAGCTCTTTTTATAGGGAGAGGATGTTATAATGTTAGCAGAGGAAGACTTTCGTTCTCTCGTGGATATCTTCTTCACAAGTTTTGGGACAGGTCGGATCTGGAAGGGGCTAACATCACATGAATTGGAAGGGACAGGTGTATTGGTTGGTGTGAGTGAGGTTGATGTTGACGGTTGGTAGGATGTTTGTGTTACTGGATTTGATTTGTTGGGAGGAACTTTGTTTTCTTCTTGGGAACCAGATATTTACTCACACTGGTCAGAAGAAATGTCACTAAGGGACCGCAAATTTTCATCGCTATCTCCATAAACTGGCTTAACTTCTTGTGTCGTTTCAGAAATAAATTCAGCCTCATTGAATATATGTTTATTCATTGAATAGATTCCTGTTACTTTAAAGCCATTCACTGCAATTACTGCTGTTTAGCATTTAATGTAGTATTGCCCAAAAAGGTCCATGACGTAGTGGTTTGCTACAGCACGGTTGTTCGTTAGCATAAACTGGCGTACTGCCTCACAGCAATAAGTTTTCAGTGGCGATGTTTTATTCACTGGTTGAATTTTGTGTACGAGTGAGACAATGGTCACATTGTTTTCCCGTGCCTTGTCTATAACATCGATGTTTCGTGTATGGTNATTTTGTGTACGAGTGAGACAATGGTCACATTGTTTTCCCGTGCCTTGTCTATAACATCGATGTTTCGTGTATGGTTGTAATGGCCATCCAGAATCAGCAATACAGGCCAGTCTTTAGTCGGGTTGGTAGTTGCAACAAAATGCTGGATCCATGCTGTAAACAAATGCGTCTGGATCCAACCAGAGGGATGATAATGAAGCAGTGTTCCCGGAGGAGCTCCTTTTGTAAATTGTGCACCCATGTTTTTTTTTTTTTTTCGAGGGAAACCCACCATAGGGAGAACGTAGTTGCCACCTGCACTCATGCAAACTATCACAGTTANATTTTGTGTACGAGTGAGACAATGGTCACATTGTTTTCCCGTGCCTTGTCTATAACATCGATGTTTCGTGTATGGCTGTAATGGCCATCCAGAATCAGCAATACAGGCCAGTCTTTAGTCTGGTTGGTAGTTGCAACAAAATGCTGGAACCATGCTGTAAACAAATGCGTCTGGATCCAACCAGAGGGATGATAATGAAGCAGTGTTCCCGGAGGAGCTCCTTTTGTAAATTGTGCACCCATGTTTTTTTTTTTTCGAGGGAAACCCACCATAGGGAGAACGTAGTTGCCACCTGCACTCATGCAAACTATCACAGTTANTTTTTTTTTTTTCGAGGGAAACCCACCATAGGGAGAACGTAGTTGCCACCTGCACTCATGCAAACTATCACAGTTATTAACGAGCCCCCTCTCAGCTAATGTAAGACTTCCAATTTGGTGGTTACCTCTTAGGCAATCACTTGTCCAACTATTTATTGCACGACTGCAAGTCCACTTTCATCTCGTTGAATATCCTCGTTGGTGGATAATTGTATTTTTCAAAAAGAGCTTCAAGGAGATCAAAAAATTAATCAACATTTCCGTTGGTGAATCCAACTGCCCTGGCATAGCATGTACAAGTAGAGTTACGAAAGGAGAGCCGTTGTTTGTGCCTCTTCATAAACAGTTTGAGCCACTACCTTCCTGACATGTCATCAGCGTTTCTAAAGGTATGCCTGAGGTTATTTCTCTCGGTTAACTGAAATGCTATCCTCCTTAAATCTCCCTTGGTCANGCGTTTCTAAAGGTATGCCTGAGGTTATTTCTCTCGGTTAACTGAAATGCTATCCTCCTTAAATCTCCCTTGGTCCATCCAAACAAATTGGCTTCCACTGCCAGAGAGTACTGCACAAGTTGCTCTTCTAACTCAGGAGTTAGAACAGTCTGACGACCCTACTTCGTGTTAGCAGCTTTATGNGCGTTTCTAAAGGTATGCCTGAGGTTATTTCTCTCGGTTAACTGAAATGCTATCCTCCTTAAATCTCCCTTGGTCAATCCAAACAAATTGGCTTCCACTGCCAGACAGTACTGCACAAGTTGCTCTTCTAACTCAGGAGTTAGAACAGTCTGACGACCCTACTTCGTGTTAGCAGCTTTATGNAGTACTGCACAAGTTGCTCTTCTAACTCAGGAGTTAGAACAGTCTGACGACCCTACTTCGTGTTAGCAGCTTTATGAGGATCCCCATGCTTTTCGTTACTCAATCTCATCAATGTAGTTTTAGGAACAGAAAACTTTTAAGCTGCATTTTTCCATACCATCTTCTTATCACGCTTTGCTCTTATAGCTTTTTCCATGGAATCGCCATTCCACTCATATTCCTTCTGCACATTCTTCACCCTTTTCTTCTTAATTATATCCATAGTTCGTCCCTGAAAATGTCAAAAAATATACACCCGTGCTTGTGTTTGTTTTGTTAAATAAAAAAACAGAGGGTCCGCCAGTGGTATGCGGTAACTTTTTGTGNTCAAAAAATATACACCCGTGCTTGTGTTTGTTTTGTTAAATAAAAAAACAGAGGGTCCGCCAGTGGTATGCGGTAACTTTTTGTGTGGATCAGCTGTATCTCTGAGCCAGAATGGTGAGTGACACTTTTCGTTTATTGGGTCATCCCGGGCTGCATACGCTGCGGGACTCGCAGCTAAAGGCTGCGTCTGGCTGTTCGGATATTGCGTGGTTGATGCCTAGAAGTATGGCAGCCATAAGAAAAGTAATTTATGCATTTCGCATGCCTCGTCGTCTTTACACGCAGGGCACTGAACTGATGCGGAGTGTTTCTATCAGCAACTCGCCTCTGTGTGACTTTCAGCGGTGACTCTATGTTTGTTGTTGTATACAACAGTCTAATAAAGTCAAAGGTGTTGTGCCCAACCCAAAACAACATTAGATCTTCATATAATGAACTGTGGTTTTCGTACCTAAATATAACCGGGAAAATGCCCATTTTAGGCATTTTAACTGTCCCATAATATAATAAGAGCTGAATAAATGGAAATGTATATTGTAAAATTATCGCCGGGCGTGTCAAAATTCTTACATACTGTTCATCAACAGACACCATATAGGCCCGTGGAGTGCATTTTTTATAAATCCTTTTGTCTTGAAGCTCTGCACAGCGCATGACGACCTAGCCAGGCGACACCCTTAACATCTACAGAGGTGGTTATACATGATTCACTACATTGTAGATGAAACCACACTGTCGCGTACTCAAACAAGGCCGTAATACACATGAAACTGATCNACATGATTCACTACATTGTAGATGAAACCACACTGTCGCGTACTCAAACAAGGCCGTAATACACATGAAACTGATCCTACAATTATTTTGCATGCGTGTTACACATTAGCACTGTTCTGGAAGAAATCAAATCATTGTATACACACATTTCAAGCATTTCCGTTTAGAAAACAGCCAGAGGTGTGGCGGTGAGCCCTTCATATGGTATGTACGTTTGCCTTAACGGGACTTGGATGGGAAATATATTCTTACATACCACAAAAATGTACGAAATCCCTTGTGTTTATGTTGACTTAGCAACTCAAACAGTAGATGGAGGGAAAAGGTGAAATAAGAGAAACGAAAACACAGCATGCGGCAAGTATAAATACAAGAAAAATAAGGGACATTTAGAAGCTGTAGCTAATAATGTAAAGTTCTTATTTAAAATATCTGACATAATTTTTTCCGGTCAGCAGTGCTTGCCTGTAGATNCAAAGGTGTTGTGCCCAACCCAAAACCACATTAGATCTTCATATAATGAACTGTGGTTTTCGTACCTAAATATAAACGGGAAAATACCCATTTTAGGCATTTTAACTGTCCCATAATATAATAAGAGCTGAATAAATGGAAATGTATAATGTAAAATCATCGCCGGGCGTGTCAAAATTCTTGCATACTGTTCATCAACAGACACCATATAGGCCCGTGGAGTGCATTTTTTATAAATCCTTTTGTCTTGAAGCTCTGCACAGCGCATGGCGACCTAGCCAGGCGACACCCTTAACATCTACAGAGGTGGTTAAACATGATTCACTACATTGTAGATGAAACCACACTGTCGCGTACTCAAACAAGGCCGTAATACACATGAAACTGATCCTACAATTATTTTGCATGCGTGTTACACATTAGCACTGTTCTGGAAGAAATCAAATCATTGTATACACACATTTCAAGCATTTCCGTTTAGAAAACAGCCAGAGGTGTGGCGGTGAGCCCTTCATATGGTATGTACGTTTGCCTTAACGGGACTTGGATGGGAAATATATTCTTACATACCACAAAAATGTACGAAATCCCTTGTGTTTATGTTGACTTAGCAACTCAAACAGTAGATGGAGGGAAAAGGTGAAATAAGAGAAACGAAAACACAGCATGCGGCAAGTATAAATACAAGAAAAATAAGGGACATTTAGAAGCTGTAGCTAATAATGTAAAGTTCTTATTTAAAATATCTGACATAATTTTTTCCGGTCAGCAGTGCTTGCCTGTAGATTCTATGGAATACACACCACTGGGGTCAACTCAAGGAACACGAGAGGAGTCCACTCTAGGCACCCGCCATGTTTTCGTTTTGCCAAACCAACTTTCTGTTTCCTCATTAAACACACTCAAATAAAACAATGAATCATTATTACTAGTTTGTATATATTGCTATTTTACACAAGACATTCACTAACTTGTACACAGATACGATGATAACGCTTCAAAAACCCCTCGANTATATATTGCTATTTTACACAAGACATTCACTAACTTGTACACAGATACGATGATAACGCTTCAAAAACCCCTCGAGAAAACTTTGAAACATCGAAAATCACCAAACCAACGATATCACTTACGGGCCGTNTAACGCTTCAAAAACCCCTCGAGAAAACTTTGAAACATCGAAAATCACCAAACCAACGATATCACTTACGGGCCGTGCGGCAGACAGGCGAGGCTTCTTCCCTACCCCCACTGCGCCAGTCCACAGTAGTTCACGTGCTCGCCGTTAGATGTCAGAAGCATATAGCACGTCTTAGAGAGGGGGTCACCTCTTAGGACAGGGGTCCGCGTTCGGCGCACTTCCTCTAGTAATAAGCGTATTTACTAATTAAATTACGCAATAAAAACTAACGTCAAAGTCACTGTCTTTTAAAACCATACAGAACTTAATTCTTATCAAAATAAATTCATTCATAATTAAAACTGTTGAATGTATTTAAGAAATATCCTTTACAGCATCCTTATATCCTACTGAAAGTCGGAAATTGAGAGCTTTTAATGGATTGTAGAAACATTTCTCTCAATAGTGATATATGTGTTTTAGTCACCGACCACCAACAACTGGTAGATAATTTATACCTTGAAATACACGACCTTTCAAATAAGACACTATCGTGTTTAAAAAAAAGAGCGATATTATTGCCTACTAATTCACAAGTCGAAAAAATTTATGAATTAGTGCTCGTAAAATTGAATGCCCAAACACAAGTCTATTTCTCAGTAGATACAGTACTCGACAGTGGAGAAGCTGTGCGCTATCCCACAGGATTTCTTAATTCATTGAATCCTTCTTGCATGCCACCACACAAACTGATTTTAAAAGTTGGTGCTCCATTAATTTTATTGCCAAATATACATAAATCCACCGAAATTATACAACGGCACTCGATTACAAATCAAAAGTCTAAAACGTTATCTCATTCAAGGTACTATTCTAAATGACTGTGGTACTGGAGAAATTGTTTTAATACCTAGAATACGAATGATTCCCTTGGATTTACCTTTTAATTTTAAAATATTCCNGGTACTGGAGAAATTGTTTTAATACCTAGAATACGAATGATTCCCTTGGATTTACCTTTTAATTTTAAAATATTCAAATTTACAATAAGAGTTTGTTTTGGTTTGACGATAAATAAGGCACATGGTCAAACACTTAATGTGGCTGGAGTGTGTTTGAGTGGAGCATGTTTTTCACACTGACAACTATACGTAGTCCTTTCGCGTGTCACGTCAAACAGAAATCTTTTGTGTTGGCGATCGGAGGCAAAATTATTAATGTTGTGTACAAAGATATTCTCTAAACACCTATCATATAATATTGTTATATTAGAGATGTATGACTGCTGATAAAGCGAAGGAGTTAGTTATGTCAGAATCATGGTAAATGGAGGCCCATAATATCTGCCTACCCCTCTGGGAGATAGGTGTGACGTGTATGTTTGTATGTATGTTATATATAATGTAGTAGTTTGCTACTTTACTATCATATACTATTGGAATTGTCTTTTCACAATTTATTTATTAGTGTATCGCTGTAAAAGCTAAATTGTACCCGAGAGAAGACGGGCCGGGTCGCTAGTGATTCATTAAACTAACCTTAGAATTGCGTGGTTAGTACATCACAACATTGTACTTTTTGACAAAATTAATTTTATAAGCACGGAACGGTTTTTTTTTTCATTGTAGACTTTAAAAGCTTATCAGCTAAATTTCGTCAGAATAACATTATCTTCTCCTAAGAAAAAGGTTTTTGAGAGCATTGATTGTCATCTAAGGCTGTCGTTGATGTGATGAGAATCTGTACCGGAAATAGTGGAGTGGTGTTGAGTGGAGAGATCTGGGTGGCTCTTAACATCGAGGTATTGAGAGCCAATGAGGTATAAGAGAGATGAGTATGGATCAGCGTGGAATGCAAGGGCGAGGGAAATGGGAGATCCCCGAGAAAAACCCGCTGACCAGCGGCAGCGTCCTGCACGATTCCCACCTGCAAAATTCCTTTGGTTGCGGTGTGGGGAGGACCACCAGCGGGAATAGAGCAGTTAAACAACTACATCACCGCGGTTCCAACCTGTATTGGTACGCACCTGAAACTTTTCTCCTAAAACATACCTAATTTAAAGACATCAAGTCAGACACCGCTGAATTCAGATGCCGCTATAATCAAATTGTCACATTTATTTGCTATTTACTCTCCGTTAACATTCGATGTAAGTAAAATTCTAANGATGCCGCTATAATCAAATTGTCACATTTATTTGCTATTTACTCTCCGTTAACATTCGATGTAAGTAAAATTCTAAAAACGAAGTTGGTTATTCTCAGTTGTACGAACTAAGCAAACAATATGATGAAGTTTTTCACTTCTGCGCTAGTGACAACCAGTAGCTTATGTAATCATTTCACGTAAAGCATACACGTAATAATGGGTAAAGCGTCAACTAATATCCTCTATTACGGAAGCGATAGGTATATCAAGTTCGAAATTAATTACTTGTTATTTAATATGAATACACCGAAAAAAACGGCTTTTGTGTCCAAAGGTGAATAAGTACGTTGTGTATAAAGTATGTGTGTATGCCAAGGATAAAAAAGTTTGTATTTCTAACCCATTCTTTCTCGTATAAATAAGTAACATTTTTTAAAGCTATTTGGACAAAACAAATTCTGTGACGATTTTTTTTGTGTTGTGTTATTACTGAAAACAAATTTCGTAAAACTGACAATGGAAAAATGTACAGGAATTCGAAAGTAAATTTAACAACTTATAGACAAATGAACTGATTTTACAAGAGAAAGGTTTGAAATTACACATTCCGAACTAATATATATGAGAAATAGCAAAGACGAAATCAGAGGTTACGGAAATGCGTAATGTTGAGCGTTTGTTGTAATTCCTTATAACTGGNATTTTTTAAAGCTATTTGGACAAAACAAATTCTGTGACGATTTTTTTTGTGTTGTGTTATTACTGAAAACAAATTTTGTAAAACTGACAATGGAAAAATGTACAGGAATTCGAAAGTAAATTTAACAACTTATAGACAAATTAACTGATTTTACAAGAGAAAGGTTTGAAATTACACATTCCGAACTAATATATATGAGAAATAGCAAAGACGAAATCAGAGGTTACGGAAATGCGTAATGTTGAGCGTTTGTTGTAATTCCTTATAACTAGGGTTTCATTTTCTATGCAAGAGAGTTGAATATATTGTACCATAGAACTCGGCAAACGTTATTTTCAGTACAATTTTATAAATCTATTTTTATATCTATGTTCTAATTTTTTAAGCAGACGTGCTTCAGTTTGATGGTATATAACCACACCAAATTTGCTTTAAATTGTGTAGTTCGCAAATACGTTTTTTGTACAGGATGGAGCCAAGAACTTTTAAGGGATCTATAATTTTATTTAAAAAATTTCTAAAAATGATTTAAATAATTTTTGTAATATACTTACATTCAATTTTACATTTCATCCCATACGGTGCAGTAATTTCAATAACAAGCGAACAACATGTTTGGTTTAGTTATTGAATTTTGTGCTTGTAACTGCCATCTAAAGAGAAATAGTGCGATACTTCACACAAGCGCAACTCTAACACCCTTCTTTGTTCTATCTGTCCGGTGTTATTGCTGCTGAGTGAAACTGCGTTTCCAGTCAGTTGTATTTTGAAAAGCGAGTGGCGATACGGACAGCTAACGTCATTAATCTGCCAGCGCAAAAAATACTTTTCTCTCTGGAAGTGCGGAAAAAACTAGACTACGTCATGAAACATTTCCAGGGGACAGTGTTGCAGCATGCGCCCCGTTAATAAACAAATTTAAACTGAACAATTTCTCATGCTTTGTTTGCGTGTCATAAAACCACTCTTCGTTATAGAAATGAGTTTCGCTTCTCGGAGTGATACAGAAGACGTTAGTGAGATGGCCCTCAAACACTGTGGAATCCTTGTTTCCACATGTTCAGTCCTAGACATTAAAAAATAATTATTACCATTTGCACAAACCGCGGTGCTAGTAATGGTCAGATGTATTGATTAAAATCTACTATATACCATATTTGCGAAAGAAAGTCACTGTTAGAGGACTGATAACTTTTCTCTGAAAATAAAACCTTTTCCTCGGATGTTGCGTTTAAAATGTTCTTCCCAGGGAACAACGTGTCCCGTGGAAAGAAGATAATTTAATATCTTGATTGTTTAAAGAAACTAGACAAATCAATTTGTAAAACTCATTTAGTTACTAGAATAGAATGTTTTGTTAATCCGTCTACTTTGAAAATGCCTTCTTTTACCCAAATATTGTTTAAATATTTTTAGTTTCTTACTCCGATAACTTAAAATTTGTAAGAAGGAGAATGAAGTAATGTAAAGGAACATTTCTTGAAATTGAATGTATTGCTAGGTTATGCCATGATTTTGCATTGTCCTTCAGAAAAACTGTGTAAAGCATAAATATCACGCACCATTTTCACCTAAGAAGTTTATAGCGCTGAATTTCTGATTAATAGTGACATTGTAACAATATCTGCAACTAATACATTATTAATACTAGATAACCGCAGAAATTGAACTCGCTGAAGATAAAGCGCGTGAGAGTTGCGATAGACATATCGTGGCGGCAAGCCTTTGAGAAATAAAAACCGCGGACTTCTCACATTGCTACTCTATCCTTATGTTTGGTCCCGCTCGCACGGTACGGGTCAAGGGAAGCGATGCAAAGCAGCGAGTTCTTCCCGTGTGAAGGTTACACAGCCACACCATTTGTCCTTTTTGAAATACCTCGCCGGACATTCTCCTACCATAGCGCGTCATCATGCTGTCACTTTGTTCTGAGGTGCTGTCGAGCCAAATCATGAATGTCAACTAGTGTGTGAAGTAATTCGCTGGCTTAATTAGAAGCAGCAGCTTCCTCTTCTGTTGGCCGACCAAACAGCAGGTCACTGAAAAGACGTAGCTCTCTTCCAATCAGCATCCTTAATGGTGTTACTCTTGTAGACTCGTGAACCGTCGAGTAGTAAGTAAGGAGAAACAAAACTTTTAATACCAGTACTCTTGGTTGGCTGCTGCAAAGATCTATAAGCAGGTCCCTACTGCTCAAGAGTGCGGTTATGCCTCTCGAACAAGGTTGAGGTCTTACACTTTTTCATTCCCAAAATGTTACATATTTGTCCACGAGCTGTCTCAAGCTCGTTCATTCCTTTTTATTTTATTTATGAACTTAATGTGTAATTTTTTTCTCAGTTACTTAATTTTTTCCTATGAGATTTTCTTGGACTACCAAGAAGTGTTTGCAAACGCGTGTTTCCATAACTGTTCCATAAATAAATGTATTTATTACGTTGTCCTAATTGAGTTTATTCTATGCAGATTGCAAAATTAAAATATGTAAGAAGAATTTATTTCAAAACTTAAAAAGCAGAAATTTCCGTGGTTCTTATTCAACATACACAGGCGACATATACAAAAGTGCTATGCAACATTTTATAGAGGGTTTATAATTTATTTGAAAAACTCTCAAAACAAAATTTTAATAAACGCAGAGATTAACGTATTTTAATGTAACATTTTCCATTACAATCCTGTTGACATTTTTAAATGTTACTGAATATTCCACGTATTTTCCAAAACGCAACAATGATTTAAGGCAAAAGATTTAATTCATATACTTTCCGCCATTTTTTCGCGAACTGTAACCAGACACACTACAGCAATACCGAAAAAAGTAAACAATATGTATTTGTTTGGAATATTAGTTGCTTTTGTCATGCACATACTGAAATAGTTTAATCTTCTTAAAATCATTAAAGACCGCACTTTTATGTCTGAAGACTTGACGATGGGTAGTTTACATTTTACACAAAGCCAGGAACTCGTACAAATAGAGATCATTAATAGCATTTACTGATATGATTATCAATTTCGTTAGAACAGAACACGAAATAAAGCGTTTTAGCGGTAGCTTTATTGTTGTTAAAAGGCGTAAGTTTTCAATATCCATTACCAAACTATTTTTTAATGACGTCGTTTCAGAAGTACATGTAAGCGTTATTTGATAGCTGTTTTTTACAAGTGTTCCATGCTAATTCAGTACCAGTTGGCTGATGAACCCATGAATTCAAAGATTAAAAGACAGAACATATTTGTATATTTAACAAATATTGAAATAAAACACCTTTTGTCCATTAATTAAAGTAAAAATTGCTATATTAGGCAGAAAATTTCAGTAAAAGATTAAAACAAGAAATACCATTCATTTATGGAAAAATTACCGTGCAGTAATAGCAAAAATGTTCTGCACTCCTCTTGAGCACTGTCTGTTGAGTTTTAGTCTATGCTATGTTTTCAGAACAGCATAAGAGATAACACAAAGCAATGTCTCACCCTCGCATATATCTTCCAAATGTTTGTTAATTGAAGTTAACTCTCTGAAATCATATTGATCACTTGTGTATAAATATACCTAATATAGTAATGCATATTACATTAAATTACTGGATATTCGAATGTGAACTGAACTCGTATTCCTTTATTTAAAATGACAATGCTATGTAAACGAGTATGCCATAATCTGGAGATAGTGTATATATTCTACGTATTTTATGTTTGTTGCAACTACAAGCTTGCTAAGATTTTTCTATTCTTCATTTGTTATGTGATTATTTTTTTAGCTTTTACTCTTCCTGTAGATGGAATGGTTGATTGAATTCTTTCCACTACGGGTTCGGTAGTATGGTAGGTCTTAACGTCTTGTTGACAGCGAGACGGAGCAAGTAGCTGAGGGCAGCAGGAACGGGGAAAGAACCATCTCAGCATTACCCTGAAGTAATTTCAGGAAGCCATCAAGAACGGAAATCAGAATGGCCAGACCGGGAATCGAATGCTCGTCCTCCCGAACGTGAACCCAGTGTGCTACAACCGTGCCACCTGATTCAGTTCGACAATATGGAAGTACTGTTACATGAAGAGAATGGGACCACTATGGTATAGTGGTTAGACTACTCGCCTCCCACTTAGGCGAACCGAGTTTGATTCCCGGCGGGGTCGCATATTGATATCGTGCCGAGCGATGCCGCTGGTCGGCGAGTTTTCTCAGGGATCTCCCGTCTCTCCCACTCCTGCAATCTGGTGCCGCACCATACTCCATCGTTTCACCCTCATCGGCTCTCAAAACCTCGATGTTAAGAGCAGCCCAAATCTCACTACTCCACTTGAAGATACATTTCCGCATGGTAATTCCTTGCGACATGTGTTGTGAGCCGTTGGATAAAAATTATATCTGGGAAAGAATTACCGAGACATATAGGGGACTGTTATCCCGTATACTGGGATGCATCATGAGTTGCTGCAATTACCTCCTGCAGCTATAGTGAGGTATGAGTTCTAATAAAACGATGCACACGCAAACAATGCTTCCAGTGAGCAAATAGTAGGTGATTAAAGAAACACATAGCATACGAAATAGACGTTTCCTGCGGCATATATACTTACGAAACTGTAATATGTGATGCAATAAAGTTAGATTAACACTGCGACATCAGTTACTGAGAAAACAGATTACTAATATGATGCTACAAATAAATATACATGGATTATTTGAATGCTGAATAAGACTTTAACGAAGTGGGTAATGGATACAATGTTAATGAAAATGTTCGTGAAGCGATGGTAATTTTCTTCACATACTCATGAAATTTCTCAATAAATTCGCGGTGACCAGTTAATTTCAAAGATTGAAGACAATAAGATAATTGTGCGTATTCTTCTAATTATTTCATAATCTATAATTATTATCACTTTTCATCACTTTTTATAGAATTAGATGTTACCTACACATTAACTAGATATCTTCAGTCATCAAATAAGTAAATATGTTATATCCAAGAAAACAATTAGTAACTGCTCATAAAATGCCTAAATTTAATATATGAAATTTTCACATGCACAAAACAAATAACAAATATTTAAATGTATAACGTATTTTTTTTCAACAACCATTAAAATAATGGTTGATGGTCTCGGCTACTTATCAAGTTTAATGTTATATGAGAAAATTCTCGTGAATGCCTAAAAGCATTAAATCTATATATTCTGGATATTACGGATCATGCGGGCGGTACGCCTTGTGCGGACTGTACGCCTAGTGCAGGCGGCGTAGATAATGCGCATTGTGTAGATAGTGCAGATGGTGCAGACTGTGTCAATAATGTGTGTTGCAAAAAGTGCTTGATGTGCAGGTGGTGCACACAGCGTTGACAGTGCAGATGTGGTTAGTACAGTCGTTGTGTCCAGTACAGATGGCATGGTAGTTACAGTCTCTGCGCACTGTGTAGGTAGTGCGGATACGGTGCGGATGATTCTAACTTCTTAATGAGTGCCGTATGCTTGAGGATTAAACTTGAATTCAGTAAATAAAAGCTTCATGATGATTATAGGAATAATGAAGTTTTTGAGTGTTTGGACAGGAGTTATTTATGTCGCAAGAAAAATGCTTAAAATAAAAAATTATATAAAATTAAGCTCATTAATAATTAATATGATTTCGTTATTATTTTAAAGAATTATAAGTTGTGATGTTTAAAAGTAATCGAATGTGGCCGACAAGAGTGGGTG
This sequence comes from Clitarchus hookeri, assembly GCA_002778355.1. Taxonomy (NCBI): domain Eukaryota; kingdom Metazoa; phylum Arthropoda; class Insecta; order Phasmatodea; family Phasmatidae; genus Clitarchus; species Clitarchus hookeri. Next base: position 171,127 of record NQII01004520.1, read on the forward strand.
AAACATATACTAATAAATAAAATGGTGACGAACTCAATCGATCCCTGAGATCTTGGATGTGCATGTCACCTAATTTTTAAAGGTTAGATGGTGAAACACTAAGACACTTCAAGGACACGAACAACTGCTTTTCTCCGTCTCCCAAATAAAATTCCCGCATTTTTACTTACTATGAATACCTTTGAGACTCAGCTCTGTGTCTGTAACCTGTGGAATACGCCTTCAGTTAATAATTTTCTCAATATTACCAAAATTGTGTGTCCAATTAATTTTCTAATTACTTAAACCAGGTAACACGTCGTTTCTCTGGGAAGAAAAATTCCGGGATTTTAGAGATACTTAAGAATTTGCGGAACTTTACATAACTATACCAATTTATTTATTCTCTCGTTGGGTATTGAGTGTTATTGCCAAAATTGGTTCATTTTCGTTTTATGAATGCTGTACTGTAAATGAAATGTGAACGAACTTATTCGTTTTATTCTTGGTCTCGTATCTGAGAACAATCTGAAGATACACTATTCAAAATTTATATTGGTTCTACATTTGGAAACGTTATGAAAAAAATACATGTTATTATTTATATTTCAGGGACGAACATATGGCTCTTATAATTCGTATTTTTTGATTATTTCAAAAGTTTAAGTCTACTACAGATTTCATGTTCTTGCCCTTGATATTAAATTTGTGAAGCATGTGGTGATATAATGTGCTAAATTTTGGTACGAGACTTTAAAAGTGTCAGTTAAGTGAAAATCTTAATTTCCTTCATAAATATCAACGTCGAGTTACATGGGCGACAAACAATCATAGTGGCCTCTAGTTTTGTTATTTTTCTTATCCTAAAGCAAAGGGAAGTACAGTGTTCGATTTTTATTAAAACTGAGATTATATACGTTTAATCCCATCTTCGTATACGTATGTCAACTTGGCATTTCTTTAAACATGCTCGTTAATTAACTCAATTTTTAGGACTCTGTAAGATATTTCCTATCGTAGAAACTATTGTAAATTATACCACAAAAATATTGTATTGTAAAGTTCATTATAAGCTTCAAGATTCAGTTTATGACATATAAGAAGTTTGAAAAAGGAAATTACGGAACGCCACTCACAAACCACAAGCAAATAGTGGTTTTCCCAAGATATTTTATTAAAAAGCAATTTTAGCTGAGGGTTCACAGGATTAAGAACTTGATATAACTTGTGCAAAGTTAATTAATAAATTAATTTTTGTCAGGATGTTACGAAATATTTTGAAATCTGTTATAGATCTTTCGTTATATTTTTATATTATGCTGTAACATGTTATAGCAGGGCGCAGAATTGAAAGCATTAAAATATTCTGTTTGAAAAAAAAAAAACATTTTCTAATTAGCCTCTAAAATCGTTTCTAAGTAGACGTTCTTCCATTGAAATGAAAGCGCTAAATTGAAAACTTTTTAAAGTTTCTTTTCTGCTTAATAGTGCCCTTAATCGATGCTTGAATTTACGAGAGTCGCTCGCTCCACAGCGCCGATGCTAAAATTGATTTGGAAACCGAGAGACGCCGAGAATATATTAAAAATTCTTCTGCGAACTTGTCGTCTAGAATGTGGGGATGAATTTTCATCCTCGAGTCATAAGGATCTCTGAAAATTCTTTGCCAAGTCGAATAATGCTGTTGAAAATTGCCGTTGCTACGAAACTTCACCAAAAATAACAAGATAATAAAGGCCAGTAAATTTGCATTTAACTGTTTAATTATACCGAAAGAAAATATTCACCGCTGTGAGGAGCTGAATTTAAAATTTAAAGAAATAAGACGGCAAAAATTCCTCGCGAGAAACATACATATTCGGCTAGCCTGTTATTAATAATTGTAAATGGTTTGCTAACAGAATGAAAATGCTAATAAATTTACAATTGCTGCCACTATTTAATAATTACTATTAATTATTTTGAGTGCTTTCTGCCACTCTCTGTACGTTGGCATTTAGATAACAGCAATACTTATAGATTAAAAACTTTCATAGTTAAATTACATAAAATGTTTTATGGGAATTATATTTTATTCATTGTGGTAGTAGAACACAAATGCATGAACACTTATACATATATATTTTTGTCTATTGGTGCATTGATTTAAATAGTTGCCACTACAATCCTACGAATTTTTTTCAAAATTATTAGTGTACTCTGACCCATCAAAAGTGTTCCTTGATATAAAGTCAATAAAGTGTTTTAAAAATGACGCTATTTACATTATCATTTAGTAATAGATCAATGTGCTCAATATATTACTTGTAATTTCATGAATGGTCATCGTACAACTGTATTAAAATTATAGTAAAAAATGGTTGTATAAAATAATATAAAAAATAACTATTCTTCGATATATATATATATATATATATTTATTTATTTATATTTATATATAAACATATAAACCTTGTGTCCGTTTGTTTGGCCGCGTGTAACTTCCAAAAAAATCAACCGATTTTCATTCTGTTTTTTATAAACCTTCCTTTCGTTGCCACGAGTGTTTGCACACCTTTCTTTTTTATCTGTATTACCTGCAAAGGTGCTAAAATCTGCACATTGCTCATTTTTACCATGCTTTCGGGTCAGGAAGCGTCTTAGTCAGCACTGCAACGTCAACAATGCAATGTCAACAATGTAAAGTAGCAATCTAGCAACATATCCATCGATCTATATAAAAACTATATATCGATACTTATCGATATCAAAATATATTGATATATCGATACTAATATATGTTGATACTTATCGACAGGCGAACATGTCACATGCAAATAAATCTATGGATATATCATTACATGAAAGTGAAGCGGTAAATTATCCGCCAGAATTTCTAAATTCGCTTGATGTTCCAGGATTGCTTCTACACATGTTAAAATTGAAAATAGGAGTGCCAGTTATTTTACTTCGTTATCACACCCTTCGAAATAAAAAAAATTATGGGCAATACTGTAGAAGTTACCATCTTGAAAGGTGATTTCAAAGGAGAAGATGTACTTCTTCTCAGAATTCCATTTATTCCATCAGAAATTCCCTTTCACTTTAAGAGAACACCATTTCTAGTGAGATTGGCATTTCCAATGACAATAAATAAAGCTCAAGGGCAGTCATTGCAAATGTGGGGAATAGATTTAGAAACAGAATGTTTTTCGTTTTCTAGAGTAGGAAAACCACACAACTTATTCATACGCGCGGAAGATAGTAAAACTAAAAACATTGTATACAAAGAAGTACTAAAATAATTAAGATTTTGAAAATACATATACTTCTTTCAATTAATTTCACACAAATGAATAGAACCAAAATATGTTATGCCCCAGCAATGCGTGACAGGGTTAGCTAGTATAAAATATAACAATGCTGGTTCCACTTGACTAAAGCCATTCATTGTTAACACTGAGAAAGTTAAGTCAGACCCCTTAAATAATAGTTCAATTTACACTGGTGTACAAACAGAAAGGACGAAGTGGAGAAATTAACTTAATAACGGAACGAGAAAGCAGAACTGGACGGAAGACTAATAAGGAGACAGTATAAGGCTGATATGGACAACTCATGTACATAAATTCTGGCAGACTTTACCCAAGATGGAATCATTGGGAAGCTGGAATAAGGTCGAAGTGTGGTAAGTGTGAACGAGGAGCTCGGGGTTGCACACTGCATAGTGTTACGAGCTTGGACTGCATTTATAACGGCGGGAACGGCTATATGAAGGTTTAGTAGTCGTCTTATACGAGCAACCACGAAGACGGGGGACTGGTAAATTGTCCTATAGCCGAAGAGAGATCGGCGGGAGAAAGCTGGCGAAATCACAAGACGCTTGCCACGCACTACTAGACGTGAGATGTCGCGTTTCACTTTGGAAAGCAGACTTCACACGGTGCCTTGTTAGTTCGGCGACCAGTATGATGTACTCCATTGACGCCTTCTCATCGTAGAAGGTGATTGATGTGGTGCTAGAAACACAAGCCACGAGGAGCTCAGAATGTAATGGTGGCAAGTGCTTCCTACGGATGAGAGCTGATTTATTCTCGCTAAATTTTCCGGACGTCTATACACCTGGCACCTGGAGAGAGCGGATAACACGCAGTCACCCCTCCAAAACAGTCGAAAGGCACCGGTTTGCAGGTGGCAAAGATATCGTTTGGAGAGGCATAATGCTTTCTGGCCGTACGGAGTTATCCATATTCCAATGAGGTTCAGTCACTAATTATCACTATTGTACCGATTTTCTCCTTCATCACGTGCGTATTTTATGTGGTGCTGTGGGCCTGAGTTCCTCTTCATGGACAACGATACACCTTATCATAAAGCGGCTGTCGCTGAGCAGCTGGAGAGTCAAAATATTCGCCGTATGGATTGGCCCGCATAGTCCCTCTACCTAAATCCAATCGAATTCATATGGAACATTGTGAGGAGATTCTTGGCAGCATGTTGACAGCCACCAGAAGCGACACATGAAGATGCGATAGACGCTACTAAAGGAATGGGCCTTCATGCCTCAAGAGGTCGTCATCAACCCCATACTGAGCTTGTACAGGCGGTAAATATTCTTCATTGCAGTCACGGATGGTCATATCCCCTATCGAGGTATTTATTTATCTTACTTGCTACCAGTCACGTGGACGTTGTATCTTCTGTCCTGCTGTGCTCTGAACCCATATTTTAAAACATGTACTTTGCACCCTTATATAGATATTTCTTGAGGACTATTGTTCATATTATCCATACTTTTACTATACGAAAATTTTATGGTGTGGTTCGTATCAATTATAAGGACTAGAAGCATTTCTATATAATATTTATTGTGAAAACATGCCCCGTACTTAATTTTAGCACATCAGTGTTACTTAACTCATCTGAGATCAAAACTGTTTCCTTTCAGTGAGATTAACGACGCCTATGATGTTCTACAACTTGTGATAACATATTTTTTGGTCTTACTTCTTTATTACAAAGGCATTTTACTCGCGCATTAGTGCCACCCCGTTTTCACCGTAGGCATTATCAATCCTTTAGGATTTAACTGTTACAATTTCTTGCAGTCATCTCTGACATATCTAGTTTTAGTATATAAATCTAAATAATTTCTTGGAATAGTAGAACTGTTTCTACATTTAATCTTTGGTTTTCATGTAACGAGAAATATTAATGCTCTAAAATGAATGAGTGAGTGAAATTTTTGTGGGATTCTTCGTCAGCAAAGCCATTAGCACCCACATAAATACTAAAATAAATAACACAAAATGACAGTGGGTCATCAGCACAAAACGAAAAAGAAAGAAAAACAGACAAAAATGTTGAAAAAAAAACTGTTAAAACAAAACTGTGCAAGAGCAAACAGATGTTAAAACTACATCAAAACATGATGAAAAGTAACAAAAATATGTTAAAAAAAACACGTTAAAGCCCCATCAAAATATTGAAGAAAAAAATATATCAAAACATGCAAAAAGAATGTTCAAACAAGTTTAAAAGATATCCCTACATAATGCGCTAAAGGAAATCGCCGACGTGGTCTTTTTCATTATGGGGAACGACATATAGGTATTTTTAAACCTGTATGACGTACCAAATCAGAAAACACTACGCCGACTTTTTGGTCATGGATAGTACACTGAAGAGCCAAAAAAACTGGTACACCTGCATAATATCGCGTAGAGCCCCCGCGTGCACGCAGAAGTGCCGCAAGACGACGTGGCAAGGACTCGATTAATGTCTGAAGGTATGCAGGAGGCATTGAAATATGCGCCAATTTGAGAAAGGGTTGCACGTCTGTCACGTTTAATGATTCTCGTCAGTCGTCGTTTGTCCCGTTCGTTCACGATCATTTTCCGGCCCCAGCGATGTCGAAGATTTGATGTTTTACCGGATTCCCGATATTCACGGTACACTCGTGAAATGGTCGTACGCGAAAGTCCAAATTTTATTGCTACCTCGGAAATGCTATGTCCCATCTCTCGTGCGCCGACTATAACACCACGTTGAAACTCACTTAAATCTTGATAACCTGCCATTGTAGCAGCAGTAACCGATCTAGCAACTTTGCCAGACGCTTGTTGTCTCATATAGGTGCTGCCGACCGTATCGCGTTACTCTGATTGGTTCCATACCTCTATTATTTGCATACGCACACCACACCAGTTTTTTTGGCTCTCCAGTGTATTATACACACTACAAATGTGGTGTATCAGTGATATCATTAGTGTTGCTGCTATTTAGAATAAATTGATAGCTCTCGATCAATATCTGCGTGTCTGTGGTATTTCCTACACTGCTAATATTTTATATTCATCTTTGACAATATATTTTTGCTAGTAGCGAGTCTTTCCTTCAGGATTGTTTAGTATGCTTGACTGGACATTTTAACATTTTACATCGTGTTCCTTAATTATGAGGACAAACTTCAGCAGGATATCCCTGGGGGTAACAGAAGACGAATGATGTCAACCTCAAAAAGTACGGACAGTAGTTGACATTAAATATAGAGGTAAAGGTATTCTGTTTTTCATACCATATTAACACGTCTTTTAGTAAATCAACGGGATTTTGTGTAGTAATGCATTAGTCTGTTTTCATCAAGAACGTAAGAAAATTCAAAGTGTTACGTACCCCAATCAAACAAATAATTCACGTTGCTATGCTATTTAATGCAAGAAAATGTGTTGGAGCGTGTATTATCCCATTATGGGTACAAATAATGAAAGACGCCCTCACAATCAGAACAAAGGTTTTCTTCGTAACACTGTCTACCTTGCATAGTATTTGAGATAATCACAATTATTTATGTGAGCAATGCATAATTGTGAGATTTCATTAAATAGTTTTCGGTACATTCCACTGCATGTTTATACAATAAAAAATATTACTTGTATTTAATTACATAACGATTTATTACATGCCAAAATCACATTCTGTCGTATTACATTATATTACACGTAATTACATTCCGCTACATATCATTGCTGTTTATTCATTAGTTGTGTGATAGTCCGACAAAATATTTCGTCGAATACTGGATTGAAATTTTTTTGTTAAGACATTTTTCACAATTACTTTTTACAGTGCTATTCTCTAATTATATACGTGCTCGATTTTTTTCAAAAAAATTCTCATCTAAAGAAAATTCTACATATCTGCCAGTTTCGGTATCTACGTATTTCATTGAAATTCACAATGCCTTTAACATAGGACCTAACTAAGTATTCATGTGCATAATGGTAGCAAATAATTTACAAAATCGCGGTTGGAATGCGGTCACTAAATAAAATTTATTTTTATTGGCCGCAATATTTAGAGGAATCCAAAGGTTTCCTGTTTTATTCGAGCAAAAATTTTTATCTAAGTTCAAATATATTTTGTCGAAAAAAACTTGAATCATTAATAAAACGATTTTTCTTGAAGTATTGAATGTTATATTATTTTTAATGCTAAATTGGTAATAGATACCAAACGCAGACAAAATAAATCGACATTTGCTTCAACGAAACAAACCACATTTTGTTCATTGTCCATACATGCGGCTGTGAGTGATTTCAAGATATAAATTTTAACTGAAATTCTTTCTCAAGCAGCATGCTTAGGTTTTACCAACGCAATTACTCAAACGTTTCGCTCTTTGTAATTGACATCGACGCATAAACACCACTTATTTATGCAATGATGTAGAAATTAAAAACGCCGGGTCACAAATATGATATTGTGTATCATTCTGGAGTATACGCGCATAACACTTGGAATAATTAATATCAAAAACTCATCTAAAACATTTGAAACCCGTGTCGAATTAACCTCACACATGCTCAAATTTACAAACATACACAGACCTATGCGGTCCTCTCAAGACTTTCAAGTGTTTTGTTAGTAAAAATAAAATTATTCATTTCGATGGGTACACTTAAATTAATAGTAAAAACTAATAGTTTCTTTAAAAAAATTTTGATTTGAATTTATACGGTATTTTAATTAAATTTTGTTTGTTTGTGTATATTTTATTTTCAGAGTAAAATATATTGCATATTTGTAACAAAGCTACGCATATTTACACAAATATGTTTTAGACTAGTTTCTCTAAATAAATTTTAATACTTTAATTACGTTTTTTGATAAAAACCATTGATAAATTTTTAGTAAAGTTGCAATGAATTTTATATTAATTTTTATAAAACTGTTTCTTACAATATTATTTAAATACAGGTACCACGGAAATCAGTTAACATCTTATAAATAATCTTCTTTAAAAATAATATAACTGTTTATGTAGTTATATCATTCAAAAGTAATGGAAAAGCAAGGCAAAAAGTAATTTATTTACGACATCAAAAATCGTTTGGCTCAAATTGTAGCAGTATCTAAACCAATATCCATTTTTCATTATACTAATTTATAACCAAAATAACATACACATTTAAAAACCTGCAAAAAGTTAAATATTTAATAAATTTCATTATTAATATGTTTTCTGTTTTATTGTAAAAGTATAAAATAACACAATTGAAATAAATAATAATAATCATCAATAACTAGATTAAGGGTTAAGTTATTTTTGAAAACATTTGAAATATGTACATTAAATTTAATATGTTTGATAATTATCTGAACATTTTTTTTACGCAAATTGAATGTATAAATATTACGTCAGTATTACGTTTAATAATTGTAATTTTTGTATTGAATGTGTTAGTCTCAACTAAATAAAAAAATGATAATATAATAAAAAATAAATTCCTTCCAGTAAGATTTTTTTGTTTGTTTTTATAAACTTGACAAATTTGTAGAATTAAATTTGTTGATTTAGGTGAATATAATGTTTTAATGCATGAAAAATTATTGAAAATAGTATATAACCAGTAAAGGAAATATTCTTAGTTACAGTATTTCTACAATGCAAAAATTGTTGCTACTGTTTTTACAAAATGATGTTTTAAATATAATTCTGACAAATTTAACAAATCGTTTATCAAAAATAATAAATAGTTTTTGTATAAATGTAAAAAATAATTCATCAATCATTTTAATTATGTCATTTATAGAATGGAAATTTCGTTTGAGAGCCATAAAATACAAACCTAATATAAATATGTTTAACCTATTCAGAAGTCCTTAAAAATTATTATGCAACTTAAATTCAGAAATATATTTGGACACAACCTACAACCTTGATAGCCCAATCAAATGAACCGTGGAACCGTGAAGTTTATTACCATACATTCATAAATGTTCATTGCGACCATCACGATCAGCCCGAACGACATCTACGCGATAATAAAACTCGTTCCACGCTCTTTTCAGCATGTCCGGTGTTATGGTTTGGATGACGTCCGTATTTCTCTTTTTGAGGTCGTCAATGTTAACCGGCAATGGTGGACGAAACACTTGATCCTTTATGTAACTCGATAGAAAAAAAACGCATGGTTTAAGATCCGGGCTTCATGGGGGCCAGTGATGAAGAGCCTGGTCACCAAATGCTCCTCGACCAATCGAGCGTTGTGGCTAAGTCTCGTTCAGGTATCCGCGAACAGCTAGGTGCCAATGGGGTGGCGCACCATCCTGCTGGAAAAGGAAATACCCCGCCGCCTCTTCTAATTGAGGAAACAACCATTACAGTACCAGTGGTTTCATGTGGAGGCTCCTGACCCCATATCCGCACGTTGTGCCAGTTCACAATACCATTTGTATGGCACGTCGCTTCATCGCTAAAAACCAACTTAGACATAAAGGCATCGTCTACCTCGTTCTGGGGAAGAGAGAACGCGCAGAAATGACGTCTCAGTTCTTTATCCCATTCGGTAAGAGCCTGTACAAGCTGTAACCTGTATGGTTAGTTCAGCAATCGCTTTCGCAACACTGTCCATACCATCGATTGAGGGATTTGCTTATCCCGGCTGGTTTGTCGAGTTCATTTTCTCAGACTGAGAACGAACGATTGATGAATCCGTTGCACATTTTCTTCGGACACAAGCGGCCACTCAGAACGTTTGCCTTTGCAAAGGCACCCCGAGTCACGGAACTGATGAAACCAACGTACGAAACTCCACCTATCGCGAGGACGACGTCCGTATTTGCGATGGAATTCACGTTTAACAGTCGTAACCGATTCACATTTACCAAACTGAATAATACAGAACGCATTCTGTTGTTCCGTTGCCTTCGTGATGCGGACTAATACACAACACACGCTCATAGTGCGACGACAGACGCTCCCAGTGTCAACTCTCGGCACATAAAGGAAACATCAGACCTTCTCCTTTAAATTTACGTTTCGAATGCTAGCTCGCTACCCCCTCTCCCCCTCAAACCGAGAGTTACGAACGCCTTTCAAACCGTAACAACGGACATGCTAACAACAGCGTGGAACGAGTTTGATTATCGCGTAGTTGTGATTTGGGCCGCTCATGGTGGTCACATTGAACTTTTATGAATTTATGGTAAACAAACTTCAAGGTTGAACGGTTCATTTGATTGGTCAATTAAGGGTGTAGGTTTTTGGTTTTGATATTATAGACCTTCGAATTTGTGGTATTATTTTATACTCATCCTCTCTATGTTTAGTTGTAGTGGATAAATGTGTCAATATATATTTTTTTTTTAAATTTCGGTTTGTCCTTATTTTAAAATCTTTCACATAATTATTTTTTTAGTAAGCATTCTTTGTTTCGTTAAGTACATGATATGCAATATAATTTGAAAGGTTTTTGTAATTCAAAGCAACTTACTTTTTACATATGTATTTTGTAAATAGTGTACAGTATTAAAAAAATTATTTAAATTCTAACTGTTTAAAAATTTGTTATTATAATTTATTGCTATTAATTTTATGAATCTTATTTAACAAAATAATTTGGCAAGTTTTTTAACTATACAATTTTATTTCTTGCTAATATATTTTCAGATGCAATTGCATATTTCCTTACCACCAGTAAGACAAATGATTCATATGTTTGCCTTAGCAAAGAAGTGCGTGCAAAAGTCGTATTTATATTGCTGGGCAAAACTTTTAACATGATTCCTCCATTGTATAAGCGCCACCATTTGCCTGAACAATGATGGTGAAACACCTTATTACCCCTCTCTTTTGTGCAAGTGGGAATCGTGGGCACAACCTTCTTAACACGAGTGAGGTAGGCTATTGCATGATTTAATATTTCCCATTCTATAAAAATTACTAAATTATCTACTTTAAGACTTAAATCCTCAATGTTTTAAGTATCATACACTTGCAAGTTTTACGTATTCATTAAGAATAATTTTCATGTGCCACGGTAAAAGAAAAAGAGAGATTTGTGCGGAGTTTAAAATCTTGGGTATTCACCTCTAATGGAGTTGAAGTGAAACAGAGATCGAGTATACTCTGTACCATATATGAAGGCGGCATTCTTGACAGTTGGCGATCGCCGCGCCAATGTTTACTTTTCGTTTATGTATCCATTCGCCACCAACTGGCTTTGATGCCACGAGTCAGTGCGTCCAGGAGGTGCTGCTTCGTGCGGCAATTAGTGAACTACCTGGGTGGCCGCGGCAGGCGGCGAGAGGTTTGAAGGGCGTGTGTAGGGATGTCCATAAAAGCTGTACACGAAATATATGTTACTTCAAAAATTATGCAGAGCTCGTTAAAAAAAAAAACTATTGCTATCTGTTGGTAAATATATTATATAAAGCAAACGAACGCTATTCCCTACTGGCTTGTAGTGCTTCGAAAATAACCCTACAGATGGCGCGCACAACATCTCAGCGCGTGCTCTGAGCCACATTACTTCTCAAGAGGTAGCATATGTGTAAAGTTTACTGTTCTATTACTGTCACGGAACGAAAGGAATTTGAAATATTTTTCAGTCATATTATTTGAAAAAATAATCCAACAATATTATACATTTTTTCTGTATGCTTTTGGAGTTAATATCAAACACGTAAAGAAAGCCGGGTTGGATAGGGGGAATAAGACATGAAAAGCGTTTTTGAAATTGCGTTTCATTTGGATATGGATCATTTTAATGTGACTTTAATTTTGAACACCTGTACATTTCTAATTTAGCATGAAGTTTAGTTTTTAACACTAAAAACCGCTGTTTTATGACCATGTAAAATAAAATGTATTTATTTACCTGGAACTCTTTCTTATCGCGTATTTTCGGTTGGTCTAATGTGTGTCGGCAGAGCTGTCAGAATAGTCAACGTAATATAAAATTTTCTAGTTTCGTGCATCTGCTGACACAGGATTTTGTAAATGGCACGTTGTTTGTTTTGAATACATGAACCTTCCACTCACTGATTGTCAGAATGTGGCCTTCTTATGTGAAATGAACTTTAACGATGGAATGAATTGGTGAGTGGTACGATAATACTCCGTGGAAATGCGACAACGTCGCCAAGTTTCCCAAATGCGAAAATTTGGTTCTGGCTATGCCAAGAATTGAAACCGGTTCGCAGTGGTAGGATGCGAGTGGTCCGACTACAGCACCATATATTGTAAAATAAAACCATCGCCCGAAATTCTACAATCTGTAAATTATCGTAAAACAATTAGTAGAGAATATTATACTTACCATTTACTATCTAAAACACGTTCATGAATTTCATTTAAGTCGTTGATATAAGAGGGTTATTTGGAAAGTAACGTAAAATTTCTTATACAACATAAACCATCATAGATTTTTTCAAAAAGGTTTTTTATTTAATTTCTTACATGTTTCTCTATTTTTCTACATAGTTTTCATATTTGTTTAAACATTTGTCATAATGTTCTACAAGCTTTTGTATGCCTAAGTCACAGACTTATGCCGCCTGTGAGGATAACCAAACTGTAACTGCTTCTTTCTCCTCGTCATCTGTGGCGAAGCGCTTGCCTACCTAAAGGCGTTTGCCATGATCAGTGGCTTAGAAAGTGTCTCCCTGTGAGGGATGAAGTCAGGCCCCTCCCCAGACCGAGGGACCCTCTCGCTGCGCGGTCGCGTAATGAACTACGTAAGTCTGAATAAGTTTCCATCCAAAATCTATGGAAGAACGACCGCGCGCGTGTGGCAGGTAGTGTTCTTGTGGAGGGGGGAGGGGGAGGACCAGCAGTATAGGCTGCGTACCCTTAGGATGTGTTTCCGAGTTGTGGTCCTCTCTCTTTTCTTCTGGAGAAGGTCTTCGTAATAAACCTCTGGTTCTTCCTTATAATGAAGACACCTGTAATCTTTCCACCTTGATATCTGAGGAGGAGGTGACCAAGGGCGCCCTTCGTGGCAGTCTTTGCCTGGCCCTGATGGAGTTTCGCTGAAGGACTGGTCTGTAATTCCTGACAAACTAAAAGCGTTCTTATTTAACATCCTCCTACTTACCAGTGTCCTCTCGTCCTGGTTGTTAAAGGCAAGGACTGCGCTGATCCATAATAAGACAGCCCCTTCTAATCTGGGTGACTTCCGTCCCATTACCATCACGTTAGTGATGAGCCGCCACTTCAATAAGATTATTTGTCAGAGACTTCAGGCAGCTCTTCCCATTTCTCCTGAGCAAAGAGCCTTCTTGAAACAGTATGGGTTGTCTGAGAATTTGCCATTGTTGTCCAAGGTGTTGGCTGACGCTTCTGAGCGGTACGGACCGCTGCATATGGCCGTGTTGGACGTCCGCAAGGCGTACGATACGGTGCAACATTTGCCCCTGATCAACGTCTTGTGGGCTAGAGGCACGCCATATGCAGTGGGCCAGCATATCTGGAGCTTGTACTCAGGCCACAACTACTCTTCAGTTGCCAGGTGAGGTAACCCCTGATATAGCCGTCGATCAGGGTGTTCGTCAGGGTGACCCCTTGTCCCCATTTTCGTTCAACTTAATTATGGATGAGGCTCTTCGTGGCTTGGTAGGTGCTGTTGGCTATAATGTTGGGGATCATCGGATTTCGACGCTAGCGTTTGCGGATGACAAGATTTTTCTCGCCAGCACACGTGAGGGCCTTCAGATTAATCTTGCTCAGTTTGAGGAATCTCTGGCGAATTTCGGTCTTGAACTCTCTCTGTCTAAATCCCACTCATTAGCGATGGTTCCAGCGGGTAAAACTCGCAAGGCAAAAACTCTAACCGAGCCTCTCTTCAGTGTCGGTGGCGTGGATCTGGTGCCTCTAGGAGTGGAGGGGTCTGGAAGTATCTGGGCATCTCCTTCACTTCCAGGGGGGCCAGGTCTTTCAAGGCTGGCCTTGAGGAGCCTTTGAGATGCCTTACCTCAGTTCCTTTAAAACCTTATCAGAGGATGGAGATCCTGCGAGACTTCTTATTACCTTCCTTTATCTACCAACTTTCCTTCGCTCATGTCACTAAGGGCATTTTGAAGGCCATGGATGTCCTTATTAGGGCCTCCACACATCGTTGGTTGAGACTTCCCAAGGATGTTGCGCTGGACTTCTTCCACGCGCCAGTCTCGACTGGGGTGTTGGGAGTCCCTTCTCGTCTGAAATCAGTACCTTCATGGATTTTAGGTCGGCTGCGTAACATCTGTAAGTCCAACTATGCCCCAGCGCGAGACCTTCTTAAATTACCTCATTTTTCTTGGAGGGTGGAATGGACGGAGAGTGCTACTGTGAAGAATGGGTGGGTTCTTGACACTTCTTCCAAAATTAAAACTTTTTAGCGCACAGTCTGGTTAGGCTCTGTTGACGGTACTGATATGGAGCCCTTCACCCCCTCTTCAACCACCTCTACCTCTTTGCTTTCTCAGAGGGCCGGGGGTCCCTTCGTCTGATTTCATTTCTTATGTGCAGTTAATTAGCAACAGTCTCTCAACAAGAGTGAGAACTAGTAGATGTAGGAGAAGCCCTTCTGGTCCCTTGCCTAAGTGTCGGGCGGGATGTGCGTATGCCGAGACCGCGTATCATGTGGTGCAGCAATGCCCTCGCACCCATGATGCGCGGAACTCTCGGCACGACCACCTTGTGGGGGTTGTAGCAGACCACCTTGTTGAGAAGGGGTTCCAAGTACGTCGTGAACCAATATATAGGACTGCGAAAACCTGACTTGGTGGTCTTCCAACCTGGTCAGGAATCCGCCTATATTCTGGATGGTCAGGTCGTCCAGTGTCGAGGGTTAAAATGGTATTTTGACAAAAACCTTACAGCTACGAGAAGAACCATGATGTGATAAAGTCAGTGATGGATGCGTTTGGGGTGGCTGGGGTGACCGTACTCCCGATCACTGTCTCGTGGAAAGGGGTGTATTTTCCCCAGTCACTCTCTTCTCTTAGGGCGCTTGGTGTTAGTGATGCTCTTTTACGGTCTGTGCCTACCCACACTCTCTTCGGCTCGCTTATTAGTTGGCGACATTTCTGCCGCTCAACTAAATAGGGTACCCATGACCCGTGATTACAGTGGTCTTCTGACATTGCCTTGTTTTCTTTGTTTATGTTTAATTGGTAGGATGGCGGGTGGATTGCCGTGTCCGTTATTTTTCTATGTTGTGTGATCTGAGTGTTATGTATTGTTGTGTTAATTTGTGTTATTCTAGTGGGCCTTGCATTCGCCAGCCGGTCGCTGTCAACCAAAGGAACATGCCTTTCATCCCCTCGAGGGTCTGAGGCCGTGGGTGACAGCCACTACCTGGGGCCACAAGGGCAAGTGATAGCTAGCAGCACATTGTAGGGGTGGAGGGAGTAACCACTAATATGCGAGGAGTGGCCTCCCTCCCACAATAGGCTTACGTGTCATGGTTGGTAGGTGGTCTTTCTGGGAGCATTTGGGTCCTTCTTCTCGTATCTTCAAGAAGTGAGGGATATCTATCTTCGTGTTCCTGGCTTCCCTTGATCACCTCTCCTACCAGCTGGCGCCTATTCGGCCTTGGGCCTCTATTACCATTCTCAGTTGTTATTAGCATTAACCTATCCTTTTCCGGGGAATTTGAAACATGTTTTTCGACACCCTTAATCTATTTAGTGATACCAATTGGCAAGAATACCTAAAAATAGCAGAATAAATTAAAATCGCCCGGCGCCAACGCTGGACTGTACGGTGGGTGGACAATCTGTTCCCATCCAAAAGATATAATCAGATTTTGTGTGTGAATGGCCAAATGGGGTCTGGCATGGAAATGCAGCAACAAAACAACAGATGTCAGAAGGCCATGTCGCTTATTTCGTATTGCACGTCGAAGTTTAGTCAGGGTAGCGCAGTAAGCGGCTGCACTGATTGTTGTCCCTTGCTGCATAAACTCGACTAACACGACTCCATGTCTATCCCAAAACACAGTTGCCATAACCTTGATTGTTGGGATTGTCCGCTTGGCTTTGACTTTTACTAGTGATGTTGGGTGACGCCATTCCATTCAATACCGTTTAGACTCTGAGGTCATGGGAGAAATCCACGTCTTTACTGCAGTGATAATCTGCTCGAAAAATTTATTACATTAATTATGATATCACTCCAAAACATTAAGAGCACAAGCCATAATTTTCATTTGGTGTTCCTGATGGTGTTCCTAGTGAACGTGCGCACAATTTGTGAAATTGCAAATTTACAGAGACAATTTTGTGCAAAGTTGTTCTACCCACATTCGGAAATTCCAATGCTAAAGTAGAAAATGTGAATCGCCGTTCTTCACGCATCTTTTAGACCATGGCTTTGACCAAACCATCTGTGATCACTGATGGTTGGCCTGATCGCGGTTCATCATGGACATTTTCCCGTCCGTCCTTGAAAACTTTCACCCACTTACGCACTTTCCTGTCACTCATCGAATTGGGGTCATACTCTTGACTTATCTGTCGATGAACTCCCACTGCTGAAACGTTCCCTGCTGTCAAAAACCGAATCAGTGACCGTATCTCGTAGTCGGCGGGCTGATCAAATGTTTTAATTATTTTTAACTAACACTGTAAACAGCACACTGCAACAATACCAATCCAAATGGCATCGTTTGACGAGAAAGGTATTCCGAAAGTAGGTTTGCATGCGCGTTACAATGTTCGCATGACATTCGATTAGCTATGGCGATTCGGACCTTACTTTCCGAATAACCCTTGTAGAAACGTTTAGAAACATCGAAAATAATTTCGAGTAGTAGGNATTTGTTCCCTCTTTTCCATTTTTTCCCTTCAAAATTTTCCTTTTACCTTGTAATTTATTTTTTTCCCAAAAATGTCAAAATTTCCCGAATTTCCCTCAAAATTTTGGAAAAAATGTTGAAATTTTATTAAAATTTTCTTTGTGAAATTTTTTTCCCCCCTATTTTTTTTGTAAATTTTTTTAAAATTTCTTTTGAAAATAATTTTTTTAATTTTTTGTAAAATTTTTTTTAAAGATTATTTATATATGTTTTAAATTTGTTTTTTTTTTTCTAATATTCCAAGTGGTCATGACAACGAAAATGACAGCATGGTCATTTATGCCCTATACGAACTTATAAGCATATTGAATGGTAATTTCCAACCCATTTAAGATACAGTTGCCAAAATTCGTAACATAGACATCACCCCTGACAATGGCAATTATCACAGTCATTTATGCCCTATGCATACTTATAAGTATAGTTCTCCGTAATTTCCGAAATGTTTAAGATACAGTCACCAAATTCATAACAGACATCACTCCAGACAACTAAAATGACCGCACAGCCATTTATGCCCTATGCGAACTTATAAGCATAGTTGGTCGTAATTTACAACCAATTTAAGATACAGTTGTCAAATGTGTAACTTAGACATCACCTCAAACAACGAAAATTATCACAGAACCATTTATGCCCTTTGCAAACTTGTAAAAACAGTTGTCCATAATTCCTGTACAGTTTAAGATACAGTTACCATATTCATAACATAGACATCACTACCGACAACGAAAATGACAGCATTCTCATTTATACCCTATGCGAACATATAAGCTATCTCAGCTGAAGAATGTTCGAGTTCATTGCCCCTCCCTCGTCCTACAACTTCAACGAAACGGGCAGCTTATCATAAAGTACGCTGCCGCACACAACGATAAAGGGATCTAACATTTTACACAAGGCTCTCTAAAGAGTCTCGTCACTGACGAAGCTGGCAGTCTATCATAAAGAACGTTGCTGCACACAACGAAAAAGGAGCCTATCATGTTACACGAGATTCCCATCTGTACCGCAAACCTCGATAAACGGGCCAAACATGTTACCGGATACTCCCGTCTCTACCGCACACGACAATAGACGGGGCTAACATGTAGCGTGAGGCTTTCGAAAGAGTCTCATCACTGATGAAGCTAGGAGCCTAACATGTTATGTGAAGCTCCAGTCTCTGCCACACACGAGGATAAAGGAGCCTAACATGTTGCGCGTGGCTCTCGTAAGAGTCTCGTTACTGACGAAGTTAGTAGCCTAACATGTTCCACGAATTTACTGTCTCTGCCGCACACGCCGATAAAAAAGTCTAACATGTTGCGTGAAGTTCCCGTCTATGATTGGCTACGCGAGGCTGTCGAAATGCCCCCTCCCCCCTTTCCAGACCCTGCCACAACTTCCCTGACTGCGAACCCACCTACTTTACATTCATACACACACACCACTTACCTATACCTCACAGCATTGCCCTTCGCACACATACGTCTGCACACACAAATTATGAATGAATGACGACCGAACCCAGCAAACGATCAAATATAAGGAAAGGTTTTCTCGGCCAGCGCGCGACGGACTGGACACATTGTTATTATACAGAAACTGTCTCGAGCAGCGCTCGACAAACGATAATACACTACCTGTCCCCGCACTAGCCATCAGCGAACTACAGGTTGCGTGGAGACCTAGAAAGACACTCACGCCTGCGACAAGGAAAATTACTGCAGTGTCAAATATGACCTAAGCGCACTTATAAGCATAGTTTGATGTAATTTCCAAGCCGTTTAAGATACAGTCGTCAAATTCAGAACACAGACATCACCCCCGAAAACGAAAATTATCACACAGTAATTTATGCCCTATACATACTAGTGGAACGTTATTTCCGAACCGTTTAAGATACAACCACCAAATTCATAGCATAGGCATCATTCCAAACAACGAAAATTATCACATGGTCGTTAATGCCCTGTGCGAACTTATAAGCATAGTTGGCTGTAATTCCTGAAATTTTTAATATACAACCGCCAAACTCATAACATGGGCATCATCCCCGACAACGAAAATTATCACTTAGTCATTTATGCCCTATGCGAACTTATAGGCAAAGTTGACCATAATTTACAACCTGTTTAAAATGAAGGCATCAAATTCGTAACATAGACATCAATTCCGACAAAGAAAATTATCGCACAGTTATTTATGCCATTTACATACTTATTAGTATAGTTGGTCATGATTTCGCAGATTGCAGTAGGTCTTCTGACCTCAGTAACGTCTTTTGCAGCCTGATATTTTTTATATTGCATGGATAATAAACTTCATGTGCGTAAACAAGATTGTGTTAAAAATTTTTTGTAAATTTATTACTTATGTGTTTTGATAATACAAAATGTTATCTCTTCATGACATCACGACGGATTGATAGAAAGCAAGAATTTTAGCAAGCATCAGAACTCTTCCTGGGCATTAGAAGGTGCATGAAGTTTGTCGCAAAAATTACATTGAGAATAATCATGTTAGCTCTCGCAATCTGGCCTTTCGAAAATTTATCGTTAATTTTTCTATGATATAATGATATTTCCGCAGGTTCATAATGGACTTGGGACTGTTTTGTAATCGGTTTTTAGCTCTGATATTACGTTGCGCACTGTGTAATTCTTAAAAATTATAGTAGGGTTCTGGGCATTAATTTATTTTCAGTGGCCAGGTCCTTGGTTTGTAAACATAGACGTTTCCTCTGAATGTGCAAGTTTAATAAAACTTAAAATACTAAGAATTTTTGGGTCGGAATATCGCGTCGATTCGGAAATATAATTACGTAGCACTGTTCGGGTCATGCAGCGTATTATCATAAGTTCGTTAACAGGCAATTTTTGTTCCCCCTATTTCTGTAATGGGTGGCCTGTCTCCCCTTACCTTTACTGGGTTTCATGTAAGTATATATATATTTATTTTCGGTGCCAAAATGCCTTAAGTTTTCCCGACGCAACAAGGGTTAAATATTTTATTAATGAAAGGAGGTTTACACTCGGATTTAGGTAAATGTGCCGATAGAATATTCTGTTTTTTTTTTTTTTCAAACGGTTTAACACTAATTGAATCTATGTATGAGGGCGTGAAAATATTTCTAAGAATACGCATCTACAGATAAAAGAACTCGTTCGCTGGGTTACGAAGATAATAATAATGACCCGATTCGGTATATATTCCTAGCATTATCAGACTAGCCAACAACGATTCGGGTGCAAAATGGTAGCTTCTGATACCTATAAAATGCAGAACGTTGTCTCGGTATGCCTTAAAAATGCAAGGAATTGCTAATACCGAAGAAATAATTCTGCTCAAAATAGCAATTTTTAAATTAATGCATAAGCCCTACAAGAAGATTGATTTGGTCGACTTTGGCACAAGGGCTTAAGGGCGAGGAGCGTCGGAGATGTAAATGCGCTGTCATTCCTATCGGCTGGCAGCCATCTTGTCCGCCATGTTGTATATTGGTGACCGTGACATTTGACCTAGACGTGGTGACCTTTTACATTGAAACCCCAAAAAACTTCCAAAAAAATGAAAAAAAAATTTTATTTAAAATTATTGAAATTTTATAAAATATTATTTATATTTACTAAAAAAAATTTTTTTATTATTTCTAATTTACAAAAAAATTATATAATTAACTTATAAAATTGAAATTTTGAATTTTTGTGCTTAGAGGGACCGGGAAGCGGGAGCCGACCGGCTGCCATGTTGTGACATCACCCGACCGCGATGTGTGTAAAAGGCCTTGACCTTGATGTTTGACCTAGACCTCATGACAATGACCTTGGATTACCTAGAAACACAAAAATTCGCTAAATTGTTTAAAAAATTCCCAAAAAATTATGAAAACCACAAATTTTTTTTTAATATAAAGGTTTTCATAATAACTGTATTTGAAACTTAAATAAAAAATTAAAGTTTAGAATGTTTTGGATTAGAAGGGACAGGGGTCTGGAACCGACCAGCTACACCATGTTATGACATCACCCAACCATCGTGTTGGACCAAGGTGACCTTGACTTTGACCAATAACCTTGAACATATAACACTGACCATTGATGACCTTGAAACCCAAACTGGAGAAATAATAGTAAAACTTTAATACATTCAAAAATTCTAATATATTACATTACTGACTACTACCACCATCTTAGATCCGGGTAACCTTGACTTTTGATCTTAATCCAGTGACCTTTGACCTTGAACGAAAATTTTGGCAAAAATCTTAAAAAGTTCCTAAAAATTTATAACTAAAATATTTTTTGAAATTTTTTTTTTTATTGTTTTAAAAAACTTATATTTCCAGAGGTCTCCCACAGCACCACGTCCAGCAGACAACTGACCCCCCCCCCTCCAATAAACCACATTGCATTAACATTCCCCTCCTCTGACAACTCAACTTTGCTCGTTCTTTCGAATGCACCCGACCCGCCATTTTGGCTTTTTCGTTTGTCATTTGTTTACATTATCAACACCTAGGTGGCACTTATGACCCCAACCAACATGTTAGATCTGGACGACCTTCACATTGAACTCACATGTGTGACCTTGACCCCATGCCCAAGACCTTATATAGCCTTGAACTCAAACGGAAATTATAAAAATATTTATAAAATCAAAAAATTTCAAAGAAATTTTAAAAATTAAAAAAATCATTAACAACTAGTTTTTTATTAATGTTCTGATTGATCTCGCAATCTTTCCATCAATGAGCACCGCAATCAGCACCACAATCAGCACTACAATTAGCACCATAGTTACCACCGTAATCAGCACCACAATCAGCACTGTAATCTGCAACAGAATCAGCACCCCTGATCAGCACTACATGCACCAATCTTTCCATCAAAGTTTCAATCATTCCATCCATATTTCAATTATTCCATCAATATTTCAATCTTTCCATCAATCTTAATAAATCTTCCCATCAACCTTTCACAATCTTTCTATCAATCTTTAAACTTTCCATAAATCTTTTGCAATCTTTCCATCAATCTATCGCAATCTTTCCATTAATCATCGATCCATATTCAAGGTGGAGTTGGATCCAGCATTTATTCACGAAAAATATATTGTAAATAGAATTAATTTTCTAGGAATCGAAAGGTATTAACATAACTTTAATTTCACATGACCTACATAAGGCACTGCCTGCAATTTGCTCTTGTTTTTTTTTCTTGAATTATTTCCCTATATGTCTCGACTAGGTTGAAGGGTGGTGAATGAGAGCTGTATTCGCGTGTATTTGTTGGAATTCGTATTGTCGTATAGATATGTATGGTGGATTAGCATCTTAGGAATAAAACTGTGTTTTATTTGACGTAATTCATAAAGAGTGAATACTATTGACACCTGCTGGATTAGAGGCCGCACATATACATACACATGTTTGCATGTCACTTTTCATTCCGCTGAAGTCACGTAGCAATGCAGTGGGTCTCCGGTGAGGGAGGGCGGGGGTGTTTTATGGTGGATAAGATATATATCTCAACGGAGCGAGCGCACACGAATGTATGAAAATTCTCACGGAATATAATTCCCTCGACCCCTCACAAAACTTGCTATACTTATATTATTTATGTGCATACAGATTTTTATTTCCGTAAGCTGGGAGCTAGAAATATCACTGCACGTGGAGTAACCATATGTTTTTTTTTCCGCTGTCTAAATTACCAAACGTACTGATTTTAATATTGGGAGGAAATTTTTTAATGATGAGCATCTATGCCATGATGAGGGGGAATGCATGGGAACATTCAGTGTGCATATTGCATACTGCGGGAGTAGTTAAGTGGTTTAACTCTGTTTTTTTGGGATTTTAGAGCCATGATTAATTTATAGAAAGCTGCATAATGCATCCGTACACTGCACATAATTTTTCCGACATGAATTTTAAACAAATATTTTACAGAATGGGGGCAAGCATGATGTTTAGAGGGGAAAGGGCACTCTCGGTGATTGATTTTTGTTAACATTTACCGGAAACACGCTCTTTGTATGCTTCTTTCTCACGATGTATATTTCCAGTATGAGGTTTTTCATTATTTTCGTTATGCTGCCTATCGATTCGAACCTTCCTTTCATTGAATGGGGTCAGTTTTGCAAAGCTGTGCTCGAGCCATACATTAGATTTTATTTGTTCTGTGTTTATGTGGAGAGCAAACAGTGACCTTTCCCACATTTCAAGCTAAACATGTGCAAATTTCCTTAGAATAGCCATTCTCATTGCGTGGGCATAGGTATTCAGACTGTGATGGAATGCAGTTTGGGCCTCCGCAAAACCATTGTCATTAACAAACCCAGACCCTGCCACGATTCTTGGGCGTGATAGTTGCTGGCATGATGGTGGATGCTCATACTGAAGCATTGGTTTTGTGGGAAGTACACTCATGCGCTGCTGTGAAAGAGACTGTACGCAACCGATTTTGGCAGGTCAAGGTCCCACAGCAATATTTTTTTTTACATGCCTCTGCAAGTTATCCCGCCTAGCAAATGCCATGCCACATTTTACACACTTATAATGTCACTCGATCTGCAGTATTCGAACATTTTTACTTTTTGTGTCTTCGAACACGTTTGTTGAATGCAAACGTAGTGTTAAAGTAGCGTAACGGGTACTGCGAGTTGTCACCTTTGCAAATTAGATAGGTGGTAAATATATAAATTAAAAAATATTTTCTAGTCCCGTATTTTATGAGGTTACATATTCCTCCAGAGACCAGTAGGCCCAAACCGATACTCCAAATTTAAGTACATTTGTAATTTCGCGGGAAAATGTGTGCGTATTACGTGCAAGCTTGATAATATCTTGCCACCTGATGTAATTAAATATCTGAACTTACCAGTCACAAGGCTAAAAGGCGAGTGGTAAGAGAATTATCTGGCACCTCTGGCATCAGACGAGAAATTGTGCCGAGGGTCGACATTGTTCCCGTTATATACTTACACCACACCAGCACGCTCTTGCGGGCAATGATGAAAACAAGAGCTGTAGTGGTAAGGGATTCAGCGAGGTTTAATAAACGGTCGGACTTAAGTGTTGGAGTAATGGGCAGCAGAATAAATACTCAATTTCAATGGTAATTAATTTAATTAGCATCAAAACAAAAATTTATTGCTGATCGCTCTTAATTAAAGTTTTTATTACTAAAAAAGAAATATTTGTAATAAATTATGCATATAGGTATACTATTAATTGGAAAAATAATTATTAATAAGGATGAAAATAAAATATTTTCCTATGTCTATTAATGTGAGTTCCAACAAATCACTTCGTGGATAAATTGACAGAATGATATGGTGCCGGAAGCTCGCCTGGCAGTGAAAATGAGAAATTACCGCCACCTATTGGTTGAAAATATAATCCAATATAAAGGGCGCCTACAGCACCACCTATACATTAAAAACCATAATAAATATGGCTACTGCCTGGTGGCTAAATAGGCAGCTCGCCTGGTAACGAAATCGGTAATTAACGCCACCTAGGTGTTGAATATGTAAAAAATGAAAAACGAAAAAACAACCAAGATGGGTGTGGTGGCCTGCTGACTAATTGGTTGAGCGAAGATGAGTAATTGGTTGTGGGGTGGGGCAATTAGGCAATTAAATGTCTTGGAAGGGGGGTGGTGGTGTTCATTCGTTTGCTGGACGTGGTGTTTGGGTGGACCTATATAAATGTAAAATTTTTTAATATATTATTTTATAATAAATTTATTAATAATTTTTAATAATACATTTTAATAATAAGATTTGCTAATAATTTTAATTAATAATACATTAAAAATAATTTATTATATATTTCTGGATGTATTTTTTGGAATTTTTTGGGTTTCCAAGTTTAAAGGTCACAGGGTTAAAGGTCAAAGGTCTAGGTCACCAACATCCAACATGGCGGAAAATATGGTCGCCAGGAGACCGGAATGACTGAGCATGAACAGCTCCGAGCTCTGGTTCCATGTCCAGATTTACCCGATCCGCCATAATCATTCTACTTATGTAATTCCTTCCACGAAGTTTTAACACCAACAGTAAAACCTCTCGACTGTGGTAGCCACTATCTACTTGACACTAGGGTTTTCCCACCATTTTGTATTTTTGGAATTTTTTTGAGTTCAGATTTAAAGAAATAAAATATAGAAAAGTTATTTTCTGTCAATTGGTATTTACCTTACCATGCAGTGTAGGCGAAACATCTAAATTATAGGTATATAATTAAGCCTCGACTAATGTAATATATTTATTTCGTAGAGGAAACACTATAGTGTAACGGAGTGTAGAGGAGGAGCGTATAAACATATTTATTTGCTTATATAAGGAATATATTTGTTTAAGGTATCTTTGGTAAAAAAATTACCGCTGTTTCTTTGAAATAAGAGACAGTTTGAAAGCCATATCGAGGAAACTCAATAAAAGATTTCTAACTGCAAGTTCAGGTAAAATTATGTTACTGTGAAAAATATCTAGACTTTTAAGTTTGCATAACAGCCACATTCGAGATGATTTTTTTGGGATTCATCGATCTAAGGAAACGAGGCTTATTAGTATCCTTACGAAGTGAATGTGAACAAGAAGAGCATGCAGAAGAAGAACAGCTAAAAACAAGTAACTGATGAAGGGCTAGGTTAAGTTGCTCTTAGTATGATACAGGATTTAAATAAAAATACAACGGATCGTGTTCGAATCGCAACAAATGCATGCAGCATGATGACTTCAGAAATCTACGGCACAATTAAAAAAAATTAAAAATATTGCTGACATGTAGTTTATGGTCTCTACTATAGCTGTGACATGAAATCGTTTATGCCCTAATCTTCAACTTCTTAAATCGTTAGGATAATATATAAAGCCGTTTGCTTCCATTCTTCATTATAAAAACGATTTTTTTTTCATTTCAATAATGAAAAATAACAAAAGACTTACTGAGACCAGCTCCATTAGTTAGCGTAATAATTTAATTTATAGCTGCATACAGTAGCAGAAGAACCCCATATTGTAACAGTATGGAAATAATGACAGATATCTATTAAAGCTAGGGCACTGATCCTAGGGGTCAGTGGTCCCAAATTTATTGTGCCATTCACATAGCATAATCAAATTTAATCAGTAATACTTATATTCCTCCAGTTTATCCAGAAGCAAAAGGTACACAGGCAGACTGTTCTAGATACTGTTAAGTGCCTACTGACGCACGAGGCGCGAGCTCCAGGTGCGGCCCGGCTCTGTGGGGGGTGACCTACCTCGACCTTCTCCTCCTCCCAGGCAGACCCTCTCTCCGGAGGAATGATTGCAAGCAGCGACCTGCTTGACTTCACAGCCCCTCCTCTTACCCCTGCTGAAGTAGCCGACGAGTTTAGAGAATGATTAAGAATATTCGGGAATTAGGACCCTCTGCAAAATGCAGAATTTAGAGAAAATGCTGTGCAATTGCCTATGTCTCTTTATATATTGCATCAGCCCCAGGGTGGAGAATCTTGGTAAAACCCTTCTGGCTGAGTGCAATAACCGGACGAAGTCGAGTGCGGCTAGGGACATAGGTGAAGCGGACATACGACGACAGGATATTACAAGACGACGGTGGACGAGGTCTTTGTAGTGTGAACGGACGAGAGGGCGTGAAACCCGACGAGTGAAGGCTACTGTGCATGAGGGAACTCGGAGAACTCTAGAACAATGTGGACTGGTGGGATATGGACTGAACTGAGGTGGGACTGAATAAACATGTTATACTGACTTTATTGTAAAAGTAGGAACTGTCAAATATTGACATACAATTTATAAAGTAATTCAATTGGTTTTGATACACTGTTTATTTGGACTGATTCGGTTATTAAATTACATTTATTTCTTTGAGATATTAATTTAATATTATTGATTTGTTTCATTCATTGTAATTATCAAGTGAAAACAATTTATTGTGATTTATGAGCTGTTGTGTATATAGAATTATGTTAGTAGTTACTTTAAATAAAATTACAAAATCATACCTATCTCTTTAATTTAATTAAGACCTCCATCCCTTAACAATCTTTGTATAGCCCAATGACTTTTGAGAGAAACTGTAGAACTGGTGTCAGATTTGGGATAGAAGCATTTTATTTAAAAAAGAAAATAAGAATAAATAAATAATTTTAACTGTTATTAAAGTAGGTTAGTAACTATTTAAATTCGTGAAAATGAAAATAGTGGCAATATAAGGTTCAGGAAATATAAAGACTTTTTTTTTGTGATAGTTAACTAGGAAAATGCCGGCGAAGATAGATGCTCTCCGTGTTTTGATCGAAACACTGGGTAGCCGAATTACTAGTGTGGTAGATACTGTAAAATCAAATGTAAATAGTCAAGTTAGTAGTGTTAATGCAAGTGTAAATAACCAAATAAGTTGCATAAGAGAAATTGGAAGACAGGAAAATAAACAGTATGAACGAAAATGTGTATAAAAATAGACAGTGAGCAACGAAAATGTGGATAGAAAAATTGACACAGTGGACGAAAATGTGGATAGAAAAATAAATAGTGTGAACGAAAATGTATACCGAAAGAAAGAAGGTGTAAGCGAATTAATAAAAAATAAAATGGACTCTGTGGAAAAAAAAATCGCCAGTGTGAGAGAGAGAATAGACAGTATGAATGAAAGGATGGACGGTGTTGAGCACTTAAGAAGGAATGGCAGTAATAACTGCAGCAGCGGAGAACTCATGCAGTGACTGAAGAGGAGCGGAGATCGACCATCACAAAGCCGGCGAATGTGGGAAGTGAGGAAAATTTAGTCGTCGCCGCCAATACAGCCATCCGAGAAGTTCAGCCGTTCTGCTGTGTAAGTGCATCTCAGCGAGGGGAGGGTAAAGACGTCACAATAAACCTTGGCGCGAATACCGGCACCATTTCAAAATCGTTGCCGCCCCGAATGGCTGGACAGAATAGCAGCGGGTGTACTACCTGACGGGTGTACTGAGAGGACCTGCATTGAGCATACTGCAGTCGCTGCCTGAACGACATCACCTGGGATACTCCACATTGGTGTCGACTTTAGAGCTGAGGTTCGGCGATCGATACATGTGACACGCCCACCATGCCCTACTACGAAGCCATGTCCAGCAACCAGGGGAACCACTGCAGGAGCTGTGGCATAACATCATTCAGCTCACTCACCTGTGTCTAGAGGTGTGCTCTGAGTAGGCACGAGACTTCATCGCCGTCGACTTTTTCGGGGATGCTATTACTGATGCAAATGTGCGCCTATCTGTACGCCTATCATCGCCACACAGTATGCAGGATGCCCTGGATCAAGCATTGGAAATGGAATCAGAGTAGCAGGAGCCGACGTTCCAGCATGCAGTACAGGCAGCTACCCAGTGCAATGACAAATATGGAGATAGTATCCTGAACATCTTTATGAATTTTGAGGACACAATGAAAGATATTGCTGCTATAGTCTGTGCTAGGAAATCAAATTTTTGTCGACCTATGCATCGGGAATGTTGGAAGTGTGGCCGGATAGGATAGAGAATCCATTGCCCGCAAAAGAACTACAGGATCCGGCAGGCAGACATAAGTACGATCGAGAGCTGTTGAGAAGACTGAAAACGGTGGAAGGGGAACTTCTAAACTCTGTAGATTAGATGCAGCGACACCTGTCCCCCGTCGAGGGAGGCGCCGAGAATGTTGGAACTGTGAAAAGGAGGGATACTTACAAGCCCGGTGTCCAGGGATCTCTACTTGTCATCGAGGAATGGGCCAAAGAACAGCTGCACCTACAATTGGAACTGACAGCCACAACAATGCCGATTGAAACCACAGGTCCATCAAAACTACTGGCAACATCCTATCCGAAGGAAAAAAAATTGATGACTATATGTTGGTAAGAAGAACAAAGATACCGGAGTCAAGCCGCCTAGGAAGTCACCCTGCTGTTAACACAAGCGCGACAATGAGAGAAGTCCAGTTGACAGACAAAGCTGTACATATGCGTCTTCGGGAGAAGGAAGAAAGCTAGGGGGCATGATAAGAGTATATCCCAGTGTCTACTGGCATCAAAATTAACACTCGACGTGATCCGAGAGTTGCAGGCAATGCATTTAGTGAAGGGCTACTAGTTTGTCTGATTAACAGGAAACACATTTGGGGGCAGTACATCTCAGTGACAAGGATGTTGGGAAGACCCTTACCAAATTTTGAAGCGAGTGAATGATACCTCCTTCCAAATCTGTCGTTGGGACTCCCTGGAGGAAAATTCTAAGGATGTTCACATCAACCGACTGGCACTCTATGCAGGTCCAGCTGTTGGAGAGTCTGTTTGGGGTGAATAGACTTAAGAAGGAAACAGTGTTACGCGCCGACTAATGCACGAGGCGCGAGCTCTATGTGTGGTCCAGCTCTGTGGGTGGAGACCTACCTCGACCCTCCCATCCCCCAGGTAGACCCGCTCGCTGGGGAATGATTGACAGCTGCAACCTGATTGGCATCACAGACCCTCCACCTCCCTCCTGCTGGAGAAACCAACGAGTTTAGAGAATGCTCAATAATATTCTGGGAACTAGGACCCTAGGCACAACGCAGAATTTAAAGGAATTGCTGGGTGACAGCCTATGGCTCTATAAATATTCCAGCAGCCCCAGGGTCCGGGGTCTTGGTAAAAGCTTTCTGGCTGAGTGCAGCAACCAGAGGAAGTCGAGTGTGACGAGGGACATCGGCGAAAAGGACAGACGATGACGGGAGATTGCGTGACGACGGCGACGAGGTGTTTGGTGTTTGTGGTGTGAACGAACGAGAAGGCATGAAACCCGACGAGTGAAGGCTACTGTGCATGAGGGCCCTCGGAGAACCCTAGAACATTGCGGACTGTTGGGGACTGGTCTGAACTGAGGTGGAACAGAATGAACATGTTATACGGACTTTATTGTAATTATTGGTACTGTTAATTATTGATATAATTTATAAAGTAATTCAACAAGTTTGGATACACTGTTTATTAGAACTGATTTAAGTATTTAATTACATTAGTCTCTTTGAGGTAATTGTAAATTTTATTTATTCTTCATTAATTGTAAATAGCAGGTAACAACAATTTATCGTGACTTGTGAAATGTTGGGCCAGTAGAATTTGTTTGTAGTTATTGTTAAATAAATTTTTAAAACTATATTTAACACTTTTATTTTGTTAAGTCCTCCATCCCTTAACGAAGCATGTTTAGCCCACTGACTTTGAGAGAAATTGTAACAATGCTATTGAAGAGAATATTAATACCTTGTGATAGAGTATAAATAATTTTAGATCTATTGAAATATTAGGTTACATTTTTCGGTGAAACTGAAGAAACTTCGAACAATATATATATAACTGTTTTTGTACCTCTTAAAACCTTAAGGCAAACTTTTCACGGCAACGTACCTGCGAATATCAAATCACGTTTCTTCAGTAAAGTCCTTTATGCAAAATAATTTAGCGATCTCTTATCTGGGGGTTTAGTCTGAGTTTCTCGGATAGTCTATCGGCAGGTCTCGATATCGATTTCGACAGTCAACGCTCTTGTCGATCAGGAGACGCCGTTTGAAACGGTCGGGAGCAAAATAATTCCCAGATAGTTATTCTTGGTGCACTAAAGTTTCGCGATCTCACGCCCTCGGCAATGCTGGGGATTTATCGACCGCTCCAACATAACTCTCTTCCCCTTCCACACGTGTGTCCTCACAGGCAACGTGACAATTGCAAACTCACGCTGTGCCTGTTATAACGTGTGATGGTTAACGCAATGCTCACAAACTGTTAATTTTAAGTGGCTAGTTAATGCATAAAATTGTTCATACATATATTTATTATTTATTAATTTTCTAATATAAAACACGTACTATTCCATTTATCAAAGTTTTACGCGAGATATGTAGACTGACATTTCTCCACATGGTTACTACCTCATCATATGGTTAAACTATTGGCTGAGGAAATTAGCGACATGGTGAATGGTTAATGTGTTGTATACACTGGTTGGCAGGTTAAGAAAATCACTCGTTTTAAAGGAACATACTATTTCACGTATAAAAACGAATGTTAAATAATGAGATAATTCGTTACGTAGTAGTCCCATCTAAGAGTAAATTTAAATAAATTTCATTGTAATGTATGTAACGAAAAGTATAGAAGACGATACGTAAAATGTCGTTTTGATAAATACAACTATAAAATTTGCCTAGGAAATTTCGTTAGTCCTAAACAACAACTTTTGCATAAAAAAATGTGTTTAAGGTTTTATTGTAGGAACACACTAGTGACGTAATTTGCTTCGTAGCGTATATATTTATTCATAACATGGCGAAAGCTGTCCATTCAATTAGTTTGATTATTGCATGTAGGAATAAAATGGTTTTCTATACTATTATGAGAAAAAAATTTCAGCCTAGCCACGAGCCCAAAACATATTTACCTACTTACTAGCAGCCACGCGACGTAACCCCTTTTTTTATGTTGACTTTATTGACATATTAACCTATACATTTGTCGTTGGACAGAGCGTGTGTGACGTTGTGACAGTGTGTGTTGCTTATGTTTTAAGAGCTCAAGTTAGACCGACCTGATGGCAAAGTCACAGTCCACATGTGCGCGACATGCGAACTGGAAATCTGCCGCGGAGGAACCGGGGTGCAAAATCCCGACCCTCCGACCACAAGCCGGCCACTCTACCCAGCTATGAGGACAGATCAATTTTTTTCTGCACGCAACTTTCTACGCTTAAAAAATTTCCTCACGATACAGAAATATAACATTCATACTTTTAAACATGTGTTGATACAATTAAATGCAAATAATAATGTTCCACTTATATTAAAACCTTATATAATTTATGTTGTGTAATACGTTCAAGAAAGACGGAGCCATAAAGTTTGTCGCGTGACAGTTTTGAGGATTACAGCACGCCTTTGGCTCACTTCCCTCACCCCCTTACCCCACCCCCTTCAACCTTTAGNTATTAATGCTGTTTTCCATAAACAGGGCATATATGCGCAGTAGTAATACAAATACTTATTCTATGGCTGTGAATAGACATAACTTCAAGTTTTAATTCTGCAGAAGATAATTTTATTTTCTATTTTTATACATATCTCAAAGTAATCCTAATTTGATGTCATAGGTCACGATTGCATACCAATTTTAAACGACATTGTAAATGGTCTGCAATTAATTTTTTAGTCAAAGGGATATTTACGACATTTAAGAATTTCANCCAGCAGATCTGTCGAGAGTGCAGGGCTTTCGAGTTATCACCCAAAATTATCAGGCGTAGTGCCGGAACGCCGAAAATAAGCACCGCGGCAGAAATACCGACTAGCAGTATTGATGCCGAGGTATTATCCCCCCCCCNCAGGGCCTGGAGGGACATTAACTTTGACCGTATAAGCCGCCCTGTCTTTTACAGTGGCGGTACATGCGTCAAGTTCATGCCCGTTTGCAATAAATACGGCCACCATGCTTCTCACCCGCTTTGTTAGAATTAAACTTCCTGATCGGGAACACAGCTTTCGACAACAAATTTGTAATCTCACAAACGCATGCTGCTGTAAGGTATGATAATCTGGTATTTCTGCCCAGTTATTATTTTTTTATTTCCACCGCAAATTTATTGGAATTATGAAGTAATAATTATTTCACGATCGGTAGCTGCGTTTTGAGAAACTTGGAATGAACCCCCTGGCCTTAGATATGACACAACAGAGGATAACAAACATTTGGCACGTTGGTACTGTTAGCTACTACTCTGTATAAATCACTTGAAAGCAGAGTTTTGAATGTGGACTGCTAAATAGACAAACTGCAAGGGAATTATAATAATCTTCCCGAGTTTTGTAGCGGAGCAGTTAAGTACAAAGGTGTTCACGATCCAAACATTCAAAGATTGCTGTTTATATTATCTCTCATGCGAGTGAGCGTTGCCTGTCCAAACATACGTGCTACCAAATGCGAACAATAAAAACAATGTTCCTATCAGACTGTGGACAGAAGTATCTTAATGGGCAAGATTCCATGCACGTTCATCGTGATATTCCGACTGACAAGGGAAGGTAATGAATCGTTTTGCACAAGGAGTCCCATGTCATTAAGCCTCATTTTTAATGCAGTACGTTAGATATAATTGCACTTGTCCAATAACAAGATCTTCTGTTATGTGATGAGAGCATTTAAACATTAATTTATTTGCTGTAATTCAGAAAATTCATTAATGGAAATGTGTTTTGAGTATAATAAATATCTCACACTAGTGAAATTTAATTTATCAACCAAAGTACTTTTATTTTTCTTTCACAGTTTGTCGCGTGACAGTTTTGAGGATTATAGCACGCCTTTGGCTCACTTCCCTCACCCCCTTACCCCACCCCCTTCAACCTTTAGCGCACTTTGCTGTCGCCTTCGAATAGGCACGTGGCATGGAAAATCTCCAGACACGTGAAGCTGAAGCGGAGGCCTCCCCCCCC
>NQII01004520.1:205440-267896 GCA_002778355.1 Clitarchus hookeri
CCCCCCCACGCACCTAATAGTCGGGGCCTGGGGGACATTAACTTTGACCGTATAAGCCGCCTTGTCTTTTACAGTGGGGCTTACATACGTCAAGTTTATAAACGGGACTTTTTGCAGGTTTTGTCATTATAGCTAAATTTGCAATAACTAATGTTTTATAGTATTATGCTGTATCACAAAACAATACACAGCTGACTTACATATGCTGTCAGTAGAGAATTAAAGGAAAAACTCATTCTCCCAGCCAACTTGGTGTTCCAATACATTAAATTTTAAGATGTCTTAGTAGAGTGTTTATAAGATGCTCTTTTCAGTTCATTAGAAGGACAATTATTAATGCTGTTTTCCATAAACAGGGCATATATGCGCAGTAGTAATACAAATACTTATTCTATGGCTGTGAATATNTATTAATGCTGTTTTCCATAAACAGGGCATATATGCGCAGTAGTAATACAAATACTTATTCTATGGCTGTGAATATACATAACTTCAAGTTTTAATTCTGCAGAAGATAATTTTATTTTCTATTTTTATACATATCTCAAAGTAATCCTAATTTGATGTCATAGGTCACGATTGCATACAAATTTTAAACGACATTGTAAATGGTCTGCAATTAATTTTTTAGTCAAAGGGATATTTACGACATTTAAGAATTTCAGTAAATCAGATAGAATAAAATTTAAAATAGTTTTCGTCAATTATTTGTCAAAATTTTTACATTAACATTTAAAAGTGTAATATATGTTCGTTTTGTTTTATGGCTTAACAGTATTGTCCAGTTCCGTCAATTAAAAGTCTGTACGAGGGAAAACATTGAGAATTTTCATAAAGAAGTAGAAATTATATAAATGAGTGCACAGATTGTCTGTGCAAAACAAGGTTTCATGTTGATATTTTTGAATTTTCAATACTGAAATTTATTTAGTGCCAAAATCAGAACTATGTTATACATTTATATAAATATAAATATATATATATATACATTGAAAGTTAGGAAGGGACTGTACAATGAGAGTGAAAATAATAAATTTCACACCACGACCTAGAACCGCAGTTTATTTGCTCCTTCTTCATGATTTTTAAAGCCATGTGAACAGTGTTTGAAACTAGAACTATTCATAGACTATAAGAAATATTTAACGTTTACATTTGATAATTATACATATACATTTTTTTGTAGCAGCAATAAATAAATTTATTGGATTCTTTATTTTTATACTTTGTAATCACAGACCTAAAAATTGGCGAACCTTGAACATGTTTCGGAAACTTCTTTCTTGGTTGCGAAATAAGTGGAAACCCTACCATTTCGCATTATAATACGGGAGCAACCTAACTTCATAACCTGTACACGCACCAGCATAGTTCACTTGCTCATAGGTTGACGCCGCATGCAGAACTCATTTTTCTGTTTAACACGTACAATTAGGGTGGAGTTACTAGAGTGACGAAAGTTTACTCTTGGTTCTCAGTCCTGCAGGATGTGTTGGATGAGCGGAGGTCTAACAACGTACGTGAAACTAACTTACACATATAAGCCCTCTTAGTTGGTATCGAATTATAACGTGATGTTTTAGGGTCTCTAGAAATAAGTAATAACCAAAAAACACATATAATTTGCCTAGAAAATACAACCGTATTTCTACAACCGTATTTTTTACAATGGCTATATATTAAGAGTATAAGGATAATGATCTTCCAATTTTAGAACATTACAATGACAATCCGCCGAGTATTAGTCACTATAGCGTATTCGCGGATTTTTCACACATTTTTAATAGCACCTTATTTTATTTTCGTTTAAAAAACTCTACGGAATCATGCAAAAACGTAGAAAGCCGCTATTACACTGATGTCTGCACTAAAACGTTTCGAAAATTAAAACCAATAATCCCTTAATAAGGTGGGATGGGTGAAGTTTTCCAGACGGTAAATAATCTGAAGAGCCAAAACAACTGGTACACCTACCTAATATCGTGTAGGGCCCCCGCGAGCACGCAGAAGTGCCGCAAGACGACGTGACATGGACTCGACTAATGTCTGAAGGTATGCAGGAGGCAATTCACACCATGAACCCTGCAGGGCAGTCCACAAATCCATAGGAGTGCGAGGCGGTGGAGATCTCTTCTGAACAGCACGTTGCAAGGCATCCCAGATATGCTCAAATAATGTTCATGTCTGGTAATTAAGGTGGCCAATGGAAGTGTCTAAAGTCAGAAGAGTGTTCCTGGAGCCACTTGGTAGCAACTGTCGACGTGGGGGGTGTCGCATTGTCCTGCTGGAATTTTCCACATCCGTCGGAATGCACAATGGACATGAATGGGTACAGGTGATCGGACACGATGCTTACGTATCTGTCACCTGTCACGAGTCGTATTTAAATGTATCAGGGGTCCCATTTCACGCCAACTGCACACGCCCCATACCATGACAGAGCCTCCACCAGCTTGAACAGTCCCCTGTTGACCTATAGGGTCCATGGATTCATTAGGATGTCTCCATATCCGTACACGTCCATCCGCCAGATACAATTGGAAAACAGACTCGTCAGACCAGGCAAAGTGTTTCCAGTCATCAACAGTCTAATGGCGGTGTTAGTGGGCCCAGGCGAGGCGTAAAGCTTTGTGTCGTGCAGTCAACAACGGTACAAGAGTGGGCCTTCGGCTCCGAATGTCCATACCATTGATGGTCCCTTGAATTGTTCGCACGCTGGCACTTGTTGATGCCCCAGCATTGAAATCTGCGCCAATTGGAGAAAGGGTTGCACGTCTGTCACGTTTAATGATTCTCATCAGTCGTCGTTTGTCCCGTTCGTTCACGATCTTTTTCCGGCCACAGCGATGTCGAAGATTTGATGTTTTACGGGATTACCGATAATAGCAGTACACTCGTGAAATGGTTGTGAGCGAAAATCCAAATTTTATCGCTACCTCGGAGATGCTATGTCCCCTCTCTCGTGCGCCGACTATAACACCACGTTCATATTCACTTAAATCTTGATAACCTGAAATGTAGCAGCAGTAACCGATCTATCAACTTTGCCATACTATTGTTGCCTTATATAGGCTCTGCCGACCGCATCGCGTTACTCTGATTGGTTCTATAAATCTGTTATTTGCATACGCACGTCTATAACATTTATTTTTCTTTTTGGCTCTCCAGTGTATTAACACAGCACGGCAGGGATATAATCCGGATCCCTGCACACTTTATTGGTCCTGACTAGGTGATTACATCTTCAACTCGCCGGGGTGTAGAAAAGGGAGTCGCAGTAATCCAGCGTCAATGCAGTCGCGTTAACGAAGCCAGACGCGGCGACCGTTGGCAGACCTGGGTGGGTTGATCCCGGCAACAGAATAACACGCGCCTCTGATGCGCTCGGCAGCACAGGGGTGGGTAAACTGGTGGCCTCCGGGGGCCAGTGGAAAGGGTCCATTACGGCGGGGATTAAAGCGATTCCAACCCTCCATGGCGCGTTGAATGCACTGACACGGATAAAGGGGACGTTATTGAATCTGGGATGGAAGTGTAATAAAAAATTCAAATAGTTCTTAAACGAAATGTTTTGATCCTTTGGAATGACACTGGAACTTCCGCAATAATGTGGTTGTCTGTATGCATCTCCGTGTGTCTGTGTGTGTCGTCTTGGAAACCTGTGAGTCATTAGTGAAATATTCTGAATAAATATAATTTCAAATGTCCTTTCGCGTAAGGCACTTCAAAATATAAATCCATCCTATAAAAATGGCACAGGTACCGATTTTGTATTTAAAAAAAAATTGAATTGGTTGTCCAAGTAATTTTTCCTTAAACCTGCTTAGCTATGCACTAATATGGTGTCTTCAGGAGTGCCACTAGGTAGTACTTTCGTCGGCGGTAAGTTTTCCTGGTCCAAAAATTTAATTTCTATTTGTAAAAATTTTTGTCAATTGTCTTAACCCCATTGCCGTTGGAATATATTACAAGCGCGAAATACTATACAGACAATGTTATTCAGCATCTATATAAAGTGAGTGCATAGGATATTGAAGCCTTGTCGTTTACTATTACTGCCATAATTTCTCTGTGTAACACATCCATAACCACCACGGATCTAGATAGATAATCGTGTAGAGAAGAATTCTCATTAATGTGTTTTTTTTTAATTCAAATTTGCAACGACATTATAAATTTCGTTGTTATAGTTAATATAATGTGGCATAATGGAAGTTTCGTATTTTAAACAGCAAAATATAAAAGAGAGTTAATATAATTGTTTTTACATAATTATTTTGTCCGCGATATACATGCAAGCAAGCATAGTGATGTACCAATAAAATTAAAAGTTAGTTACGAAGAAAAATAAATACCTTTTGGGCCCCGGGAACCAATTAACACTAAAGACATTTCCGTAGCTGGCCATATTTCCCGCGTTTGTACTTGAAAACAGAACGACCGATAAGAAAGTTAATGGCATGCGATTCACGCACCTTATAACTTTAAAGAGGAAGACACTGAACTCGTGTGCACGCTTTCCGCAAAGCTTTGTTTACCATGAAATTTCAAGTGGTGATTATACAATTTCATTGATGGAAAACTCTGACAAAGATTAATACAGTCTTTATCATAATTTAGTATATCATTTTCTGTATATGCTGAGACAGAAGTCTATGAAAAGTCCGTTCAAATAGTTTAATGAGGACATATAAATAGTGTCTCATATATCTGATTTCTTAAAAGTACTATTCACATGTTGTTAGAAATTTTATACACAAATGTTAGAAACATTTTACAAAGTATTTCCCTGCCAGGTAAGCGGGAAAATTCTACACAGATATAAAAAAGTTGCTGGTTCATTGACAATAGTCGAGTCCATAAATAGTCCTACTCGGTTTTATGTCATACATTTGTTGGCTGTTGGCGTCTTCAGCACATCGGATCATCGTTGTCAAAGTTCTTCAATATGTGTAAAAACAGCGATTTAATAACACATACAGGTTGAGTATGAAAGAATACCCAAAAATTGAAGGTCTATAATATCAAAATCAAAAAACCTACAATCTTGGTTGACCAATCACATGAACCATGGAACTGTGAAGTTTGTTTACCATATCTTCATAAATGTTCTATGCGACCACCACGAGCGGCCCGAACGACATCTACGCGATAATAAAAGTCGTTCCACGCTCTTGTCAGCATGTCAGGTGTTACGGTTTGGATGACGTCCGTAATTCTCGTTTTGAGGTCGTCAACATAAGCCGGCAATGTTGGACGAAACACTTGATCGTTTATGTAACCCCATATAAAAAAAACGCTCGGGGTACGATCCGGGCTTCTTGGGGGCCAGTGCTGGTCACCCGCTGTTCCTTGACCAATCAATCGTTGCAACAACGTCTCGTTCAGGTATCCGCGAACAGCTAGGTGCCAATGTGGTGGCGCACCATTCTGATGGAAGATGAAGTCTCCCGCCACCTCTTCTAACTGAGGAAACAACCACTCTGTAAAAAACGTCCGAATGAGGGATTCCAGAAACAATGGGCTCGTGGAAACGAAAGGGCCGAAACCCGTGTCTTTGTATAGAGCGCAAAACATGTTCACTTTGGGGGAAGCGCGCTCGTGTTCAGTGGTTTCATGTGGAGGCTCCTGACCCCATATCCGCACGTTCTGCCGGTTCACCTTACCATTTGTATGGCACGTCGCTTCATCGCACAGAACCAACATAGACATGAAGGCATCATATACCTCGTTCTGGGCAAGAACGAACGCGCAGAAATCACGTCTCAGTTCTTTATCCCATTCGATAAGAGCCTGTACAAGCTGTAACCTGTATTGTTAGTTCAGCAATCGCTTTCGCAACACTGCCCATACCATCGATTGAGGGATTGAAATTTCTCGGCTTGCTTGTCGAGTTCCTTTTCTGAGACTGCGAACGAACGCTTGTTGAATCCGTGGCACATTCTCTTCGGACACACGCGGAAGCTCGGAACTTGTATTTGCAAAGGCACTCTGTGTCACGGAACTGACGAAACCCACGTACGATACTCCACCTATCGTGAGAACGACGTCCGTATTTGCGATGGAATTTACGCTGAACAGTCGTAACTGATTCATATTTAGCAAACTGAATAACACAGAACGCATTCTGTTGTCCCGTTCCATTGTGATGCGGACTAACACACAACACACGCTCATAGTACGACGTCAGACGCTCCCAGTGTCATCTCTCGGCACATAAAGGAAACATCAGACCGTCCCCTTCATTGACGTGTCGAATGCGAGCTCGCTTCCTTCTCACCGCCTCAAACCGAGAGTTACGGATGCCATCCAAACCGTAACAACGGACATGTTGACAAGAGCGTGGCACGAGTTTGATTATTGCGTAGTGTCGTTCAAGCCACTCATGGTGGTCATATTAAACATTAATGAATGTATGGTAAATAAACTTCACGGTTCAGCGGTTCATTTCATTGGTCAATCATGGTTGCAGGTTTTAGGTTTTGATAATATAGATCTTCAAATTTAAGGTATTCTTTTATACTCAACCTGTGTAACGTAAATGTAATGATAATTTTCAGTTTTATCTTGTCACTCTTTCAGTTAGTGTAAATTTGCCATACTTATTCATACAGGAGATTTTAAAATTAGTAAACGTTATATTCTGAAGCAAATCTGGAGAAGTATATGTTATAAGCACGTTATTTGCAATTTCATTATCAAACGTTAAGAGAGTGAAGATACTAGTGCATGCAAGTTCTAAGAGAATAATCCTTTTGAAAGCATTGCCTTTCAAAGTTAAATATTTTCTTCCACCCTGCGAGGATGAAAATTTTTTGTTATACTATTGCGCTCTTCAGGTATATATCTTTATCAAAAACGCTCTTTAACAACGCTTATAACGTGAGCAATTTTAGAAGATAACAGAATAAAATATAATATTGTTTTGAGAGCGTGGCTTTTCTGCCTGCTTTTTCGTATCCAATATATCATCCAATCAATATAGTTCTACATTTTTTATTTTGTATTCTTTAACTATATTATGTAACATTTTGTGAGTTATGGCCATTTATGTACATTTATTTAATTTTCTAAGAATTGCTCTTCTAGATGATCATTGATATGTGTTTTAATTGCAAAATTACACGTTATTAACTCAAAATAAGTTTAACAATATAAAAGTCACATGTATTTTAAATGATTACTATTATTTACATGTCTCAAAACAACCAAGTCAAATATTTGGCCAAAAATAAAATTTCGTGAAAACATATTTTTCAAAACACTCTATTTTTGTTTTCAAGTGTCAGAAATCGGTTCTTCACTAGAGGAATACGTATACAAATAGACAGTGTAGTAAAAAAAAATCCTTACTGGAGCAAACAGGAAGTTCGGACAAAATTCGCAGCCTCCTTTAATTTATAACGTGTGAAGGTACATTGCCCACAGTTTCTATTTACACCAAAATGTTTTCTTACAAGTTCGTATTTTCTCATTTCTTACTAGTTGAACATTTTCCTCGTTGGTGGCGTCGATGTTGGAACAAAAATTGTTGACCAATAATAATTATGTTTCATGCCAGCATACATAATAAATCTCTGCAACTTCATGACATAAATACGGATGACGCTATTACTAATATTCAGTAGCACTCAATTCTTATTAATTTCACGTTGAAGGAATGTTTTTTATGGAGCGATTGAAAAATTATGTTATGTAAGAATGCCCAAAGTGTTATGTGCAGTTACAAGTAGTTCGTAAATTTTTCTAGTTATATTTTTCACTCCAGGCGTATGGAACGCCTGGGCGACTCAAAAAAAGTTTTGCACCACCGGGTTTTCTGTGTTATGTTGCTCCCGGCCCAAAATGTATAGGGTAAAATTCATAGTTTCTGTACAGAATACCACACCAGATTTGACGAATGTATTTTTGCAATGCGCCGACTGTCTTAGTGAACATACTTCATGTGTGACCAATTACCAGTGGTTCAAGACCTTTGTAAGGTATGTAATACGCGCAACAAGATACTACGGTATTTGACGTAGGAAATTTAAAACGTTACAACTAAACATTTAAAAATTGACAACTTCAGATATATAAGTTTTATTAAATTTACACAGGCAACTTGAGTAATAAAAATTGAATCTTCACAAAGACGCATTTTCTGCATCATACGCGACTAATCTGTATCAGAATTTGTAAATTTTAAAATTAAATATGTTTGTCGGTATAACGTTTAATAACATTGACCGTTGGTAAGTTTATATTTCTAAATGTAGTTACGTCTGGTGCCAACGTATATTTTTTGTTATTTGACTGTACAACATTTTTGTTATTTGACTGTACAACATTTTTGTCATGAATGGGTACCCAGGTTTCACGTCAAATATATGTGTATATATTACATGCATACCGCTAATAACTAGGTGGGGTTGTGGGGGGGGGGTGCAACTTGGAACATTCAATTATCAATGTATGTATGTTAACCTAAAGTAAGCTGCAGGGGCGTGAAACATAATAACTCAGAGTTAGGTAGACCAAATCATAGATTGGAATTTATTGAACATTTAAGATTACAGAATAGCTATTTATCTACAAACATTATTCGGGGGTTCTTTAAAAGAATTAACAGTTAGTTAGCTCAATATACTAAGGGATATTCCACACCACTACCTAAAAAAAATTTCAGATAGTCCCTTCCTTGTCAATGCTGCCTTAGGCTGATTAAGGCGGCGCGGCGTTTATCGATGGCCGGACACAACTCATCTCTAAACGTCCTCTTGGTCCGATGCTCCGTTGACAAAAGGCGCCGTTCATAATGTTACAATATCCTATATCGGGCGTGTTGTGTAAGTTTTTGGCTCCGTTTACTGGCCGTTGTAGAGGGTTTCTGCGTTGCCTTTCGGAAAGTATTTTGGCAATCACAACTCGCGTCCTGGTTTAATGTTTGAAAGTTTAATCAGGCAGGCCGTCCAGCTAAGATCTCGTCATAATTCGTCACAATTCATATGTAAACAAAAGGATAACTTAGATGTCAGAAATTTTGACCGTGCGCATTATTGGAAGTACTCGGCTGAACTTCAAATATTAAATATTTGTAAAAGCAATTTACATTTGCACAAAGTAAATCGCTGGTGAACATATATTTTCATTTCAAACCAACAAATTTACTCTTTAAATACTTATTTTCTTTAATTATACATGTTCAAATAAAGGAATAGGCCTACGCTTTTTCTTACATTAACTCAATATCACTACTTTTCCGAAGAATATTTAATTGTGATTTATTTGAAACGAACAAAAGTCA
This sequence comes from Clitarchus hookeri, assembly GCA_002778355.1. NCBI lineage: Eukaryota > Metazoa > Arthropoda > Insecta > Phasmatodea > Phasmatidae > Clitarchus > Clitarchus hookeri. Next base: position 214,727 of record NQII01004520.1, read on the forward strand.
ACCATACATAATGTAGACCATTAGCTGAAATATTTTATTTATGCTACAGTGAGTCAGGTTGTTTTAAAAGTTTATTATAGTATTGTGTTTACTATAGGTTCCAAAGACAGTGCGCGAGACGTTTTTGCAATGTGCTTCGCGAAAAAAAGACATATCGATCGGGTCAGACAAAAAGCGGAGCGGGTGGTTTGTTTTGCAGTGTCCACTCCAGCTGAAGACTTTTGCAGTGAACTGCTAGTCAAGCAGAATCGATCATGTGCCATATGACAAAAGCAATGCAATCGAGACCATCAAACTTTTGCTGTCTTTAGCTTCGTTAAAGTCTTAGCTGATGTCTGGGCCTGCGTAACTCCGCGGGATTATTCTGCGCGGGTGAATCAGGCGACATTGTCATGAAGATGTCGACGTTACTACAGAAGAAGAATCTACAGTTGAAGAAACCCACAGCGGCTAAAACTGCAGTTTCCACATTCTATTTGTTATGGGCGAATCAGGGGGTGAATGAGGATACACGAGTGTGAAGCGGGAAATTCTTACACACCATTCGAAAGAATAATTTACAAAAGTAATTTTTGTGAGCAAAGGCAAAATTTATAAAAATTAAAACTGATCAAAGATGCTTACCAACTTATTAATTAAAAACCTAGGGTACATGAAATTGCCTACAGAGCCCCGTTGCCGTAGCTCAAACAGTTTAGGAGATATAGCAGTTTGAAATCAAAACCCTTAAAGTATATTTAAAGGGATTTATAGAGTACGCGATAAGGCAATGGAAACTTCAATGACTTAAAGCTGTTGCCCTCCTGAGTGTGCTTACCGGGTCCCGTTGCTGTTGTATAAACTCTTAAGGAGATATCGAAATTTGAAATTCGACACCCCTGAAAATTGTACAATTAAGGTTATGTGGGCAGTACACTGTGAAATCATGGAAACTCATAGATTTAAACGAGCGTGCAAAATTCGAATGCCGTTGATAAAATTTTGTTGGAAATATTTGTAATGAAAAAATTAAAATTACCTTAAAAACTGAAAAATTTCAAAAATTCCTAGGCTTGTTGGTACCATATCACTTAACAGATGCCCTGCTACCAAATAGAAAGTTGCTTGTAGGAACGGCGCGGAGACGGCATGTAAACGAGAATGAGTCGCTGCAAAACATACCTCTCGCGTCAAACCATATCCGAGATAACACTGGAAGGGTGACTGGAGGGGTGGGAACAAAAAAAGGAAGAATGGGAATAGGTACTGAGGTGAAGGCGTCCTCCGAACCCGCGGAGGAAATATGCGGCACGCCCCGAAACTTTGCGTTTTTCAGCACCAAACTTTCCTACTTCATGAATATAGAATTATATATATATATTAATATAATTAGTACATAGAATAGGGGTCGTGCCCGCGGGACTCCATAAGGATATTCTTTGCGAGTGAATAAGGTGGCATGTACATGTATGTGTCGACGTAATGTACAGAAGCATAACCGTCGGTCGACGCAGCCCGCAGTGTCCGAAGCCTCAAAATCTACGTACTATCCGTTGCAGGTGAATCCCTGGAAAAAAACTGAGAAAATTGAGCAGTAACAGTGAAATCCTTACACATTATTCGATAACGGATGGGATAGAACCCAAAACAGAAATTTAGGGGGCAAAGACAAAATTGTGCGAAATGACACCCGTTTTAAATTCGAATTGTTAAACAATAAGTTACTGATATAACTAACGACCCTGCTTTCCTCAATATGGGTGAAATTAATTTTTTTTATGTTTTCTTAAGCTGAGTTGGTAGGAATGACTTGTCGACTCGTTGAAAACTATATAATTAAATATGAAATCAGAAATATATGGAACAGTAGCGAGGCAATTTCAAATATACCCGTGTATTATCAGAGACTCGGACTCAGAAATTATCTTTCCATAAGTTACTGTGCAATCAACTGCTTTACTAAGGATGAATTCGAGCATCAATTTCGAATTAAATCATAATAATGTTTCGAATGATAGGATTTACAAACTTCATATTTACAGTGCCATCATTTTTAAAATAAGTGACTGATCCACTTAAAACATGTTAGTTTATATGGCCCTACCATAGCACTACTTGTGAGAAGAATCTGGTTAATATCGGTCGATTAGAACCTGAGATATCGCATTAAACATTCATATATTTCACGTGACGTACTACAAAAATGGAAGACAAAACAGTTATGTATTAGGACATTCGATGATTGTATACTGTCAGTCAACAAAGTCAAGTTAAAATATATTACGTAGATTCGTTGATACAGCACACTAAGCTAAAAATATTTTATATCAACCATTCTGAAACTAAGTGCCTGTCACAATTAAAATAATATAGTTATATGGCCCACCACAGTACAATTTCTTCGCCGAAAGTGGCAAGAAATTATTTCCAGTGGTATGACATAAAAAATCAATTCTTTTATGTTGGGTTAACTTACGAATTGGCAGAAAAATGAGTCTCTTTATACACAAGTTTGATGGTTGTAAAAGATACTGCCAGAATACAAAGTTGCGTTGAGATGTGTACCGTTAATAAGAGGAACTGTTGTAAAATATTTGTACAGCCATCATTTTGAAAACAAGGGCCTGACCTTCTTCCAACATGGAGAGTTACATCATCTGCTGCAGTGCAAATAGTTTGCCAAGATTTGGTATAAATCTGTCAATTGTTTCCCGAGATATCACATAAAAACTGAATTTTTTTCATGTGGCATATATTACAAAACAGCGAACAAAATATGCTCCGTGAACAAGCATTTTATAGTTGTAATATAAACTACCAACATACAAAACTAAGTTGGAATTGATTACATAAGATACAGTATAGTAAACTTATATGCCTATGTTCCCACCATTTTTTTAATAAGTGTCTGACATTCTTAAAACATGCTATTTTAACATCCACAGTATTATTTGTTTGCCAAATTTTACAAGATATGCCCGAAACCGTATTTATAAATAAGGTGATAGCTTACAAAAAGGCGGCGAAAATGTTCATAATCTAGATACAGTGGGTAGATGTAATATCTACTGAAAGGATCCAAAGATAAGTTTGAATAGATTATGTGGTCTCGATGATATAGCATTTTATACTAATATAACTAAAAGTTCATCATTTTTAAAATAAGTGCCTGACGTAAAAAAAACCGTTTTACATTAGCTGGTAGATTACTACTTGTTTGTCAAATTAAAAAGGAATCCCTATATTGTATCCCAGTAAATTACAGATAAATTTTATTTATTCGTGCAGCGCTGTCTTATAAAATTGCGGACAAAATATTTTTCGTGTAGATACAGTTTAAAGTTGTGATACCTACTGCCAGCATGCTAAGTTAAGAAGGAGTTGATTACATGGTTTCGACGATAGAGCATTCTAAGTTAAAACAACTATATTGCCGCCATTTTGAGAATAAGGATTTGACATAATTAAAACACACTAAGTCACATCATCTGCCATAGTACATCTTGTTTACAAAATTTGGTGGGGATCGGTAATTTTTTTTACCGAAATATGACATACAAACTTTATTTATTCATGAGGCTCTATATAAAATAATAGCTGACAAAAGTGACTATGTGATGACATATAAAACTTGTAATAGATACTTTTAGCCTACAACATTTGGTCAAAATTGGATAAGTGGTATGGTAGATAAATTAAATAAACCAAAATTATTTGTACAGCAGCCATTTTGATAAGTACATTATCAAGTTTAATTACTAATGTTTAGCTGGTCTATTTTAATGGTACAAGCATGCCAAATTGAGTAAAAATTGAATAAATATTTTTTCAATATATAATGTAAATACTTTATTATTTATTTACTTGGTGCCATCTTCCAAAATGGCTTACAGACCAAACTTTCCATTTCAAAATTAAAGCTTTCACAGTGTTCGGCCAGCACACAAAATTTGGTTTAAATCTGTTGAATGGTTCCGCATATGACATATTACCCTAAACATTAAAATGGCCGACATTTTTAAAGTACGTGCCCGGCGTGGTCGAAAACTATCAAAGTCAGGTGTCCTTACTATGTATGCTATATGTATCCAGTTTAGTGAGATTCGGTTGAAGAGTTCAAAAATGGAAAGGGGGGATACACCCACTCTCATACACACACACAAACCCAAAAACATACACACACACTCACTACACATACTCACCATACATATACACATACACGCCGACAAGAAAGTGATCTCATAAGCCTTTCTTTCCTTAGGAATATTGGCTAAAAATGGTCAAAGGCTCCTGCAGTTTTAATGCCTCATACCGGTCGTGGTCCGGAGTATGACTACCGAGTCCAGTTACCATAGCTGAAACCATTAAGAAGATAAAGCAGTTTCGAATTCGACCACCCTTAGAAACATACAGTGAAGATTAAATTTACGGTGCAAACTTGAGGCAATGGAAATGTGATAGGGTAAGGAGCATGCCAAATTGGAATGTCATATGTCACATCGTTTCGGAAATATTGGGAATCGAATATTGACTTCCCTTAAACACTCAAAACTTTCGAAAGTCCCATTATGTGGCAAAATTACACTTTAAAAATGTCCATGTGCCAAGTTTAAAGTTTCGAAGCCGAAAAATATTGAAAGAGCAAGCGATAAAATTTAGGGAGTAGCAAAACCTCTCCCAACCTGAATTCAATATCATCTTTGGTATCGGATAGGGACTTACGGTGAAGGGAATTTCGACAAAAGGAGAAAGGGTAAAAAAAATGGTTTCTAAGAATGTATTAAAGGATAAGGTGGGGATAGTCACCGAAAGTAGCCTTTTATCGAAGCGTAATTTTCGTTATCCGAAAGGGTCACGAAAATGAAAACCATTTTAAAGGTATGAAAATGAGTGTAATCAAAGATATGTTGAAACAACAATGGAAAATGGAGGGGGAATAATAACCCACGGGAAAACTTTTGGAATGCAGGGAACCAATTTTGAAAAAGGTCTACCTCACCCACAGGCCTTGTCAAAAATTATAAGAAAAAAATGGTCAGAGGTTGCCGCCGCTTTAATGGCTTAAAGCTGTTGGGCGCCTAGCCGTGTTTGCGGAGTTCCGTTGCCGTTTATGAGATATTTCAATTAAAAATTCGATACTCCCACCTTAAAATCTTTCCGTTAAGATGTCATCAAGAGTACTTTATGAGACTATGGGAACTGATGGGTTAAAGGAGAGTACCAATTTGGAATGTAGTAGATAATCAGTTTCGAAAATATTGGGAATCTATATCTGAGCACCCTTAAAACCTCATTTTTTTAAAAATCCTTAGGATTGGAAAAACTTCCCCTTGAAAAATGCACCGGTGTCAGATTGCAACCGTCTAGCATGAACAGCTCGTAAAGGACCAGCAAACGAAAACAGAAACTGACGAAACGTACCCTATGTGCCAAGTGATGTCCTTGGCGGAGGAGGAAGGGGACAGGATGAGAGTGTATGGAAATAAGAAGAAAGGTAATAGGTATTCAGAGAGGTGGTGTCCTGCCATCACTCGACGTAAGGTGCTGCGCAATACGATATTTTGTATCTTTTAGCTGTAAAACTTATCTCTTCATTAATATATAGAAGAAACGTCTTATGACAATTTTGAGAGAGTTAATTGATCTGGCATCACGAACATTTCTGAAGGATATTTTTTGTGTTTCCATTTCCAGCGCGGGATTCTAACGGTTCACAAGCGAAGCAAAACACAAAACTCATGGTTCTCTCGGAATTACTCCTTCATGAGTTCTCAAGGAAAGCGAAGAACTTCGTAGCAATAATATGGGACGAATTAGTTATGAAGATTTATAGCAGCAAAGAGAATACAGCTGCAAAGAAATGTATACTTAATAATATCTGTGCTGAAGGAGACAAAGACGAAAAAGAAATTAGTGGGGCATTTGTTTATGAACATTCTGGTGAAGCTGTATTCGATTTTACTGATGCAATAATGAAGTAAAATCTAAAAGCAAAACTAAGGTGAAAGTTGTCAAGAAAACTATATTTTCTTGTAATACATTATTAAAGAACTGCTTGATGGGCATGCAATTTTAATCAATTCACAATTATTCTGAAATTACTTGCCAATAATGAAATATCTTCAGTCATGGAAGACCTGAAAGAAAATAGTTCCATTGAATGCGACCATTAGGTATTGTCCACAAACTACAAGCCTATAATAAATAAATGTTCGAATTAATGATATAAGTAATGAACCAATTTACATCTACATAATTCAGTGTTTAATTCATTCCACCTAACACTACTGCCGTTCCAACAAACATGCATGAAGATATTTATACACTAGAACAAAATTTCTCAATAATATAAGGAATGAGTGAGAGAATTCGAAAAATATTTCACCAATATTTGTAACATTATAGACCTCACAGGCGTTAACTAAGTTTGCGGTAAGAACAAATCAATATTTCGAATTCGTCGTGTGTGTGTCTATATATATATATATATATATATATATATATATATATATAACTATAAAACAACGTTTGTATGTATGTTTGTTGTCTATACAATTTCACAGCATTCGACGGATCTTAACCACATTTAAAAGGGATACCCTTCAGTACCGAACTTAAAATAATATTGAGTTAAAAATGGTCTTCCAGCCCCCATTGAACCCAAAAATCCCCAAAAATCCGTCAAACAGGAACACGTGCGTCTATACACTTTTCGACAGATCTGGATCAAATTTGGCAGGGATGTCTTTCAGTAACAACATTGTAATACTATGGATACCGAAATTGGCTCTGGCCTACTTTGGGCTGGAAACTACTTAAATACAGTTGTATATATCCTGAATCCCATTGGGCTGAAAACACCTAAAACGGGGTTGTGCAACTCTCATTTCGCTCTTAAACCCGGGAACGCAGGGTAGTTCTGATATATGTATGTCTGTATGCATGTTTGTTTTCTATAAAATTGTACACCGTTTGGGGCCGCGGTAGCTGAGCGGTAAGCCTGCTCACCTGGCACTAAGGCGAAGAGGGTCTTATCCCCGGCCGGGTCATTCCCGGATTTTCGCACGTAGGAATCGTACCGGACCATGCCGCTGGTTGGTGGTTTTTCTCGGGGATCTCCCGTTTCCCCCACCCCTTGCATCCCTCAACACCTCGCCGTTAATAGCCGCGCAAATCTCTTCATTCACTACACCGTTTGACAGTTCTGAACCAAATTTGGTAGGGATGCCTTTCATTACCCACTTAAAAAACTATAGGCCAAAGTGGGTTCTGGTCCCCCATTGAGTCCAAAAACCCAATGGAGGACCAGAACGCACGTAATTCCACTGAAGTGAACCAAATTTAGAAGGAATGTCATTCGATAACCAACTTAAAATACTCTGTACGCTAAAATTCGCTCCGGTCCCTTAGTGAGCAGGAAACCTACAAAACATTTTCGTTTATCTGAGGATCCTCACTGGGTCTCAAACTCCTCAAACGGGATCGCATTTTTCTTACTGCTCTCTTATACCTTGCAACGCCATATATTTCTTGTACTATATTCCAAATTTCGAGGGCATAACCTTAATAGTCGCTGAATGACTGCCAACTATGCATTTAAGTTGGTGCGTGTTGGGAACACGATTGTAACAAAGCATGGTGCATTGTTGTTATGACATTTTAGTAAGGATACAGGTTAGTATTATGTACTTGCATAGTCAATTTAAAATATCGAGATCACACCTAAATCCTATAAAACCCTGTAGGCCTTTCGATTACTTCAGATTAAATTTGCAGGTTTAGTGTCACGTATATTTCATTCTCGAAAAAATTTATCCGATGATAATCTAGATAGAAAGAAAATTTCTCAAATTATTAAAGAATTATAAATTTCATTAATTAAATAAATTTTATTTATGAACAAATTATAATGTTTTTTTTTAATGCGGTTCGATTCCACCTGAATTCTGGGTGTTTCTGAGTCAAAATAAAAAAAAGGAAACATTAATGAATTTGATAAANGGGTGTTTCTGAGTCAAAATAAAAAAAAGGAAACATTAATGAATTTGATAAAATGTGATAATAAAAAAAATTGTGATATCACAATTTGCAAATGAAATGAATTTCACTGAGTTCCAGGATACTGGGTCTTTATAATTTTACTATTGTTATTAATAAATCCCTTTAATCGACTGACATTGTCCATTTACAGTTAAACAAATTTCATTATACAATATAATGTTCAGAGAAATATAAGAGTAGTTGATTTTGTAAGATTTAGCAATACTCCCCGTAAAATATCACTAGAATTAAAAAACCCTGAATCAAGTGAGAATGAATTTTCTTAGTANGATTTAGCAATACTCCCCGTAAAATATCACTAGAATTAAAAAACCCTGAATCAAGTGAGAATGAATTTTCTTAGTAAGAGTATCATTTCAATCATTTTTATACTCGTAATTAATACAACGTTTTTATCGCGTATGTTTACTTGTAGTTACACTGATGAATGAAAAATTATTTTTGAATCTCACCAGAATTATGGATTTTCTATTTGGCCTATCATATGCCTATGAAAGACACACTGACGCCGGCTCACGGATATAGTCTAAGTCACGACAACTCTTTCTAGCGATTTTTGTGCGTCAACTCCTGGTTGTGTATGTATTCAGGTGCAAATTTTTTAATGTCCAAAGCAATCCCAAACGGATATGCATGATTTCGTTTCTTGAGTTCGAGGTTGGAAAATATAAAATAATAATACATTTTTCTTGACCTCACACGAAATCCGGCAGTTTTCCTGAATAACGAAAAATGTCTATAAAAACATTTAAAAAAGAGAAATCTAGTAAAAGTTCACAAAATTTTAAAAAAGAGAATATTGGAATTGGTAGTTTGCTGACACATTGGAGAATCATGGAGAAGCGAGATGGAAAATAAACTGGGGCTGAAATCATGAAAGAGATTTGGACCAAAAAAAATAAGTTTTTTAAACGATAGTTTACCTTGAACATTGTATAGGTTCTGTAGACGTGAACTTCCTGTTAAACCACCTGGTATAGTCCATTTTACTTCCACCTTTTCTGAAGATCGGCTAAAGTTCTTCTTCCAAGATATTCCTCCGCCTTATGCAAAAAAAGAAAAATCAACTCTAGGAAATTACACCAGAGACAGCGCAACACATTCGTGGGCACTCAGTGTAGTAATATTTGGCATAATAGCTATCTCTTACTAGGCATTACCAACACACTTATAATCAGACTGGTTATATTCATATTAATTATAATTAAATATAACGATTTATACATAAAATATAATCAACATTTCAATTTAACCATAAATAACGTTCTTTTATGTTAAAACAGTTACAAAACGCTTGGGACATATTTCATAATTAGAAACAACCAAATGCGCACTACACGCAGTGTTTTTTTTTTTTTATATTTGATTCAAAAAGGTTTAAACTGCGAATAGACTATAGAAAATATTCTCAAACGAAATTATGTTAATAGTGCCATTGTGGAAATGCTTTACTCCACACTCTTGAATATAATAAATAAGTTACCGATATAACTAATAAGAATACTTTCCTCAACATGAGTACAATTAGTTTTCAAATAAGTTCTTGGAAGCTGAGTTGGTAGGCAGGACTTGACTTCTCTTTGAAAGCAATAACATTAGAAATTAAAAACGCAACGTGTGCAACATTAATGAGACAATAACAAATACACACGTCCATTAACCGGGACTTTAACCCAGTGAACTTCGTACAAAAAGCTATAGTGCAATGCACTGCATCATGGAGGTCGGATTCGGAGAAACAACTTTGGATTTAATCAGTCCAAGTTTCGAATTATAGAGTTTACTAATCCAACNATGGAGGTCGGATTCGGAGAAACAACTTTGGATTTAATCAGTCCAAGTTTCGAATTATAGAGTTTACTAATCCAACATGTTTAGAAGGTCGTTATTTTGAGATACGTGACTGAGCCATTTAAAACATGCAGGTTTACATGGCCTAGCGTAGCGCTACTTGAGTGAAGAATTTAATGGACATCGGTTGTTTGGTATCTGTGATATACCATAAAAAATTTAATTTTCTTAATTGAAGCCATCGTACAAAATTTCCATGAAAAGAGGCTATACNATGGAGGTCGGATTCGGAGAAACAACTTTGGATTTAATCAGTCCAAGTTTCGAATTATAGAGTTTACTAATCCAAAATGTTTAGAAGGCCGTTATTTTGAGATACGTGACTGAGCCATTTAAAACATGCAGGTTTACATGGCCTAGCGTAGCGCTACTTGAGTGAAGAATTTAATTGACATCGGTTGTTTGGTGTCTGTGATATACCATAAAAAATTTAATTTTCTTAATTGAAGCCATCGTACAAAATTTCCATGAAAAGAGGCTATACNTCTGTGATATACCATAAAAAATTTAATTTTCTTAATTGAAGCCATCGTACAAAATTTCCATGAAAAGAGGCTATACATAAGAAGCTACTAATATATAATATCTACATACAAAATTTGGTTGAATTTGTTTAAATTGTTTAATATATGTGGCAAACATACCTTAATTATTTATGACGTTGCAATTTTGAACATCGATGTCTGACCCATTTAAATCACGAATGTTTAAATGGACATCTGTTGCATTTCTAGTGTGCAGAATTTGGTACAAATTAGTTGAAATGTTTCAGTGTAACAATTTTCCGGGAATCGTTTTATTCGTCCTCGAGACATGGCATTAAACATCCTTAATTTTCATATAGCGATCTTCATTAATGGAGGACAAAAAAGTAATACAGTAGCACATTCGATGATTCTATACTGCCAATATTCAAGGCTAAGTTAAAATAAATTACATAACTTCGTAGATATTGCAAACAAAACTAAAAATATTTTATAACCACTATTCTGAATATAAGTATGTCATACTTTTAAAGACACACATATAAATATTGCCTACCTCAGTAAAAAATCTTCGCCAAATTTTTTAATAATAGGTTGACTCTTTCCCGAGACATGAGATAAAGGTTTCATTTTTTATTAATAGAGCTATCATACAAAATTGTAGAGAAATAAGGTTCTGCATAGACATATTTGATGGTGGTAATATGCACTACCAGCATACAAACATATTTTATAATTTGTTTAGTTGATACAATATACTCATCTAAAATATTTATATAGCAATCATTTTCAAAATAAGTTCCTGGNTTATAATTTGTTTAGTTGATACAATATACTCATCTAAAATATTTATATAGCAATCATTTTCAAAATAAGTTCCTGGCCTACTTAAAACATACCAGTTTACAAAACCTGCTTCACTGCTATTTGTTTGCCAAATTTGGTATGAATCTGTCAATTGTTTCCCGAGATATAAAATATAAAATTTATATATCCGCGTGTTGCTATCTTACAAAATGTAGGGCAAAAGATACTCCATTTTGATACATTTGATAGTNTTATAATTTGTTTAGTTGATACAATATACTCATCTAAAATATTTATATAGCAATCATTTTCAAAATAAGTTCCTGACCTACTTAAAACATACCAGTTTACAAAACCTGCTTCACTGCTATTTGTTTGCCAAATTTGGTATGAATCGGTCAATTGTTTCCCGAGATATAAAATAAAAAATTTATATATCCGCGTGTTGCTATCTTACAAAATGTAGGGCAAAAGATACTCCATTTTGATACATTTGATAGTTGTAATACCTACTGCCAGCATACAAAGTTATGTTGGAATTGATTACATAATTTCGACGATATAGCCTTTTTGAAAATTAGTGTCTGGTATGCTTTAAACATATAACTTAGCATCATCTGCATCAGTACTATTTGTTTGCCATAATTTGTAGGAATCGGTAAATCTTTAGCCGAGATATGACATAATAACTTCGTTTATTCGCATGGCACTGTCTTAAAAAATGACATACAAAAGTGGTTATATGTTGGTATATATGAAGTTCCTATCAGATACTATCAGTATACAAAATGTGGTCAAAATTGTTGAAATTTTATGGCAGATATATCAAATAAACCTTTAAAATGTGTGTGGTCGCCATTTTGAAAACGAGTTTCTAATCACGTTCAATCATTTACGTTTACTTAGCATAATATAGCATTACTTACCTGCCAAATTAGGAGAGAGTTGGTTAAATAGTTTTCGAGATACAATGCATTTTTTCCTATATTTTGTGCTATTTTACAAAATGGCTACCAACAAAAATATTTATAATTAAATTAAATTCTTAGAGGTGCTTTGCCAACAAGCATAATTTGGTTTAAATCGCTTGAATGGTTCCCGAGATAGGCCATATCACCCCTAATATTAAAATGCCCCCTATTTTGAAAGAAAGTGTCCGACGTGGTCGAAAACTATTAAAGTCAGATGTCCGTACTAAGTGCTTGTTTACTTCGAAAAGTAGGCTAATAAAAACCATCTTATGAAAAGGCGAGGACTTTCGAAAACGCTCTGGTAGAGCTCAAGGTTTACCACCGAGGCGACTGCAAGGCCTTATAAACTCTATGTGACGTACCAGAGATTATTTTTTGGAATATTTAACAATTTGGCAATCTAAAATAGCCAGAAGTGGAAAAAAATAATCAGATTTTTTTTTCATTTTGCAAACAAATTAAGAACGAAATACATAAAATTGCTGTATGCCATTTCTTAGTTTTCGGTACAGTTTTTCTGTTCACATTTGCAAACAAGGAAAGAACGATGTTTGTAAATATCACGGAATGGTATATTCGCTGAATATTNTTTTTCTGTTCACATTTGCAAACAAGGAAAGAACGATGTTTGTAAATATCACGGAATGGTATATTCGCTGAATATTTCAATACGGTATTGAGAGTCGGTGGTAATGGCTACAGCAAGCGACCCAATCACTCACTCAACTGAGAACTTTTCGAAATTATTCAAACTGTAAAAGTGTTTAGTGGTTAGTTTACAAAAGGTTTACGATGGCAATCCTACATTGCATTTTTTAATTAATTTACTCTTACGCGTTTAGTGGTTTCACTACACTTTTAAGATTCTAACACAGAAGTGTACGCCAGTGGTGGCACGGTGTGTATGGGCAAGACNTAGTGGTTTCACTACACTTTTAAGATTCTAACACAGAAGTGTACGCCAGTGGTGGCACGGTGTGTATGGGCAAGAGAAAACTGAACATAAGCACTTTCTTATTGTGTGGTAAATAGAGGAGCAATTTCTTGCGGTGAGTTACGTAGGTTCCTNAAAACTGAACATAAGCACTTTCTTATTGTGTGGTAAATAGAGGAGCAATTTCTTGCGGTGAGTTTCGTAGGTTCCTGAATTCCCCGAAGTGGCCCAAAGCCACAGCAAAGTAGAACAATGCTTCTTTCATTCGGTTCAGATTGTTTGCGGGCCGTTTGTTGTGATAAGCGCGCGGACGGCTAGAACAAGTGCCACTGTGGCGAAGTTGTGGCNCTGGTATGCTTTAAACATATAACTTAGCATCATCTGCATCAGTACTATTTGTTTGCCATAATTTGTAGGAATCGGCAAATCTTTAGCCGAGATATGACATAATAACTTCGTTTATTCGCATGGCACTGTCTTAAAAAATTACATACAAAAGTGGTTATATGTTGGTATATATGAAGTTCCTATCAGATACTATCAGTATACAAAATGTGGTCAAAATTGTTGAAATTTTATGGCAGATATATCAAATAAACCTTTAAAATGTGTGTGGTCGCCATTTTGAAAACGAGTTTCTAATCACGTTCAATCATTTACGTTTACTTAGCATAATATAGCATTACTTACCTGCCAAATTAGGAGAGAGTTGGTTAAATAGTTTTCGAGATACAATGCATTTTTTCCTATATTTTGTGCTATTTTACAAAATGGCTACCAACAAAAATATTTATAATTAAATTAAATTCTTAGAGGTGCTTTGCCAACAAGCATAATTTGGTTTAAATCGCTTGAATGGTTCCCGAGATAGGCCATATCACCCCTAATATTAAAATGCCCCCTATTTTGAAAGAAAGTGTCCGACGTGGTCGAAAACTATTAAAGTCAGATGTCCGTACTAAGTGCTTGTTTACTTCGAAAAGTAGGCTAATAAAAACCATCTTATGAAAAGGCGAGGACTTTCGAAAACGCTCTGGTAGAGCTCAAGGTTTACCACCGAGGCGACTGCAAGGCCTTATAAACTCTATGTGACGTACCAGAGATTATTTTTTGGAATATTTAACAATTTGGCAATCTAAAATAGCCAGAAGTGGAAAAAAAAAATCAGATTTTTTTTCATTTTGCAAACAAATTAAGAACGAAATACATAAAATTGCTGTATGCCATTTCTTAGTTTTCGGTACAATTTTTCTGTTCACATTTGCAAACAAGGAAAGAACGATGTTTGTAAATATCACGGAATGGTATATTCGCTGAATATTTCAATACGGTATTGAGAGTCGGTGGTAATGGCTACAGCAAGCGACCCAATCACTCACTCAACTGAGAACTTTTCGAAATTATTCAAACTGTAAAAGTGTTTAGTGGTTAGTTTACAAAAGGTTTACGATGGCAATCCTACATTGCATTTTTTAATTAATTTACTCTTACGCGTTTAGTGGTTTCACTACACTTTTAAGATTCTAACACAGAAGTGTACGCCAGTGGTGGCACGGTGTGTATGGGCAAGACAAAACTGAACATAAGCACTTTCTTATTGTGTGGTAAATAGAGGAGCAATTTCTTGCGGTGAGTTACGTAGGTTCCTGAATTCCCCGAAGTGGCCCAAAGCCACAGCAAAGTAGAACAATGCTTCTTTCATTCGGTTCAGATTGTTTGCGGGCCGTTTGTTGTGATAAGCGCGCGGACGGCTAGAACAAGTGCCACTGTGGCGAAGTTGTGGCGCGGCTGGCAGAGAGTGTCTGTGAATCCAGGCTAGCGCACTGCCTTTTGTGCACGTGCGAATTGGAGAAGGGCCTTGTTTGCGGCTGGGCTTCCTTCACAAAGCTTTGTCACGCCTCGCCCAGCTTGCGTGTCTCATCGCTGTCCCACAGGGATACGCGTGGGATCACTAAAACAACGTAACTCTGTGCGTCAAAGCGGCTAGCAGCTCGTCAGTTGACGATGCTCGNGATACGCGTGGGATCACTAAAACAACGTAACTCTGTGCGTCAAAGCGGCTAGCAGCTCGTCAGTTGACGATGCTCGCGTACGATTATACTAGGGAAGAACGAGACGTGCCAGCTGCTGTCGATATTGTGATTGCGCTTCCTTTGTCGCGAGCAATACAGTGCCGACGTAGATAGCGATCCAACAGGATTACCACGTCGCGCAATGCCAAATTTGACAAATTCGATGTGATACCAATTTTCTCGGAGTATCATTGTGTATACCGGATGTATCAGCGATAAAAAAAANATTTGACAAATTCGATGTGATACCAATTTTCTCGGAGTATCATTGTGTATACCGGATGTATCAGCGATAAAAAAAAGAACAATTTTAACTCGCAGTAACTTGGCTCACTTTCGCTTTCTGTCGTACCTTTTAGAAATTCGTGAACATTACACACATTCTCAAAATTACTGGATGTTAAAATCGTGCAAAATTACATTGATCACACTTATTTTTAACNAATCGTGCAAAATTACATTGATCACACTTATTTTTAACAGCGCTTATAGCTTATGGAAATATATACGTATGTTTAGTATGACAAACTTAAGGACGAGGTAAAATTAGTAGTATATGCGATATAATTTGCACCACATATTTAAATTGAGAGTAATTGTATTTTGTTTAATGTGATACTTCGTAAAGGTTAACTCGTCTCTCTTAAAGGTACATTTCGGATTTGCCATCATTTTATTTTACAAGCTTGGAAATTTTTTTAGCAAAACATGATAATAAAAACCTAACAAAAATTCTCGTAGTACTAATCAGGTAACGGTTCGAACACTACATATTTGAAATTATGTCCCACAGGGTTTAAAGAGTAAACGCAAAGCAGGATCACTGAACTCGGGCAGTAATCATGTTGGATAACCTTGACGATGGCAATGTAGGGTTTCGACTTTACGTTTGGTGACACTGATGTGGTCTACAATATGAAAATTATAAAAACTTTCTGAAAATCGAGAAAAATTATTTAACACAAGAGAAAATTCCAGAATTTATTTAAAAAATTGAAACATTATAAAAGTTTCAGAAATAAACCTTTCAAGAATTACAAACTCTGAATTTTATAAAAAGTAAAAAATAAAAATAAGTTTTCTATGTCCAAAATTTGATTCTCGAAACACGCCCTCAGATTTGCATAGTAAACCCTCACTTTTTCATGGCCAAGAGATGACTGATACATGTTATTCTGTTATTTGTTAATAGTTAATCAGAAAAGTCCACCCCCTTCCACTATAGTGTTCGCTCCACCCGACTCCGCTTCATTTACTTACATTAACTCGAGCCCACTGACTTCCATCGCTCCAAAATATTGACCTCGTTGAAGCCCCTGCCCACCCGCAACAAGCAGATTCCTTCATTCCTCATACCCCTCCTCTTCCCTTCGCACCAACAATCCTTCTAGCTAGGCCATTCTCCAACCCGCAAATCTAACGCTTTCGCTCCACCTCATTCCAGTAGTAATTATTTGGATAAAATATTTGGATGATTTCGCTTCATTCCCCTCAATTTGTTGCCTTTTTACCACGCTTTACTCGTATATACTTTTAATCTCTATCGGCCGCTAGAGAGTGCTAATGGCTAATTTTTTCAGCGTCGACAATCGTTGTTTGCACATGTCGTCCTTGCCAACCCTGTATGCTATAATGCAATGACATTATGTTTGCACCCGAATCACCCCTTTTTCTCGGAAACAACAGGACACCGGGGATTCGCGAAAAAAAAGTGTGATAACTATACCCTATATAAAGCATCGTTTGGTAGTAATCCCATTCCCCCGAACACACCGGATGTAGAGGTTTAAGGGTGAGTTTTGAAATGGCAAATGACAATGTGGGTCGTATAAGGTATCGTTGGATATGTCGTCTAAAATTAACCAACATTTACTAACACACTTTCTGACGTGCATAGTTTACGCACAATAAAGTAAATCATCTAAACATATGGTGTGTGACGTGAGTAGTTTACGTGCATACCAAGTTTACGCGCAATCTCTAAGAACGTAGGGTGTACATTAAATACCGGAATGGCGTGAGAGAACTACAGTGATCTGGGAACTGGGAACACTCATTCGCACACAGCACTCTTCATAAGTGTTCCAAATGTCGACCATCCTGTAGCAGGCAGGACTTTGCTCTCTGTCTTACCTTCTCGGATGCTCGGCTGACCTCAGCACTGATGAGAGATCTACATGCTGTTATGATTCTGTAATTCATGCAATGTAAAACGAATGACTGTATGAATGAACGAACGTTCGATTGTCAGTTAACGTGCGCGCAAAACCTACAGTTCCTGAAAGTGGTAGATGGCTTATCGGCTTGCTGCTTAGTGCTGCTTTATTCTCCGCGTTTGTTCGTATAAAGTCTAATAATAACACTTAAGTTTATCCAATCATCATTGGTTGTGCGTAAACAATGAACGTCAGATTCACAATGTGCGCCATTATAGTATGGCCGGTTGGAATGAGAGTCTCGCTTTGATACTAGCAGTGACCTGTTTGCCTAACTGCATGGACTCGTGCAGTAGGTATTAGACTGTTTCCGAGCAAAATAGAAGAACAATGCAACACTACGCAGCAGGCAGCTGCAACTGGTACCTGAGCAAGGTCAGTGCTTTCCATCGCATAATTTTGTGGACTGATGAGGCCACATTCAAGAGTAATGGTTGTGTTAAAATACATAATGCTCTTTACTGATCTGCAGTCAACCCATATTGTCTACGTCAAGTGGATAACCAGCTCGTTTAGAGCCTTAATACTTGACGTGGCCTTCTCGGACATCGTGTCATAGGACCATACATTTTTGAAGGGCAATTGAATAATGCATCTTATGCAGACTTCCTAGAGAATATTTTGTATCNTGTCCCTCTGGCTCAGAGATTAACGCCGTGGCTTCAACATGATGGCTGCCGTACTCACTTTGCATGCAGAGCTCGGCTAGTTTCCGACTTGCTATTCCCCAGATGGAGGATTGGACGAATGGGTCCTGTAGCTTGGCCACCACGTTCTCAAGACGTGTCCCCAAATTACTTATTTTTGTCGGGGAGAATTAAAGTCATCTTCTACGGCGTGCGTCCAACAACGAGGGAAGATATGAAAGACAGAATCAGAGCAGCATGTAGATCTCTGAGCAGTTCTGAGGTCCACCGAGCAACCGCGAACGTAAGAAAGAGAGCAGAGTCGTGTCTAATACAGGTGGTCGACATTTCGAACACTTATGAAGAGTGATGTGTGCAAATGAGTGATCCCAGTTCCCATTTCACAGTAGTGCTCTCACACCATACCGGTATTTACAATACACCCGACGTCCTTTTAACTGTACGTAAACTAGGTCTGCATGCCAGAAAAACAACATGTTTCGTTGATTTCAGTTAGATTGTAGTTAGAATAGAAATATTTTTCATTCGGTTTCATTGTGTGGAAACTACGCACGTCACAAACCATATGCTTACATGATTTATTTTATTGTGCGTAAACTATGCACGTAAGAACAAAGTTGTCTTAGTAAATGGTGTTTCTTTTTAGACGATCTATCAAACGATACCTCTTACGACCCACATTTGAATTTGCATTTTCAAAGCATACCTCCCGTAAACCGACGTATGTTATGTTCGGGAGAATGGAATGATAACCAATCGATGATTCATATAGGGAATAGCTATCACAATTGTTTCGCGAATCCCCAGTGTCATGTTGTTGCCGAGAAAAAGGAGTGATACGGGTACTGTAAATCACCTTGTATATATGTTTGTGTATATACATATTATATTTAATATGGAAAATTAAAGCATTTGATATTATTAACTTTGGGATGTTGTCTTTAGGTACAAATGTGAGCCCTGGAATCGTGAACGACAAAATCCGCGAGCTGGCCATCACATTTGTTTCATAGCCATAAACAATTTTTTGCATTTAGCAGTGTACCTGCATGTAAAACAAATGTTGGTGGAAATTTTGCTAACTGTTGTTATTCAGTTTCATAGATAAAAATATTTTTATAATGTTGTATTACTGGATGTATAATATTTTATTTTTGATTTGCTCCCAGAAACTATGTAGAATATCACCGATAAATGTTATGTAACATTAATTTTTAATAATTTGTCCATATCAGATGATTCTTTATTAAATTATTTTTCAATATCAAATATTCCTGACATAAAATATTTTTTGAAATACAAATTTCAGTTATCCACATATTATTGGGCACTACTACATTAACTTACTTTTATAAAATTATCCTATCTTACTAATATTATAAATGCGAAAGACTGCGTGTGTGTGTGTTTGTGTGTGTTTGTTACCACTCAGCTCCATAACGGCTGAACGGATTTTTATGAATGTTGGTATGTAGGTACTTTAGGTCCGGGAATAGGACATAGGATACTTTTCATACTGGTAAAATGTACCAGTACTGTGGAATAACAACAAAACGTAATTCTGCATTGGCTTGGAACATGACCGAAATCGGCTCCATAACGGCTAAACGGATTTTTATGAATGTTGGTATGTAGGTACCTTAGGTCCTCGAATAGGACATAGGATACTATTTATACCGGGAAGTTGTACGGTTCCTGTGCAAAACAACAAAATATTATTCTGCAATGGCTGGGAACGTGAATGAAATATGTTTTTCCTCTGGTGTCAGAATTTATCAGGCCGTCCAAGGACCTCTGAAATGGCTTAACGACTACTGTCAATCAATAACAACAGGAACCGAATATTTAACGTGACCTCCGAAGTCCGGAAACGCTCAGATGTTATGTCACTAAACGATTACCCATCCAAATATGTGCCGCTGGGAATGTTTCTTAACTTTGGTTATAGATTATGATCCCTCAGCCAAACGCAAAAAGAAGTACCTAGGTACACTTATTTCTAAAGCTACAACTTGATGAAATTCACGTTTTGATTTTCATACATCGACGGTGGAAAGCGAAAATGTGGTAACTACGAGATTGTTTCACAGATACACTCCAAAAACAATACCGTACTTCTTGGCTATCGGGTAAAAAATATTTCTGTCCGTTTGGGTTGCCGTAATCAGTTACAAACCTAAGCCAACATAGCATAATTTTGTAATTATGTTTTCACATAAATTAATTGTCTTTTCACAATTTATTCATTAGTGTACCACTGTAAAATTAAACTGTACTGGGGGAAGCCGGGTCGATTCGCTAGTTAAACATAAAATTAAACCGATAGATTTAATTAAAAGTTCGAAATGTTACGATATAGCAGGTAATTAGCCTACTTTCCAAAGGAAATAAAGACTTATAATATTGCTTTCCAGTCTGTGTGTCTGTATGTGTATGTATGTATGAATTTATATTAATGTGTGTGTTTCTGTGTATTATTGTGCGTGTGTGTGTCACACCCCTTTAGATTTTGAACGCTTCAAACGAAATTCACTAAACTTGGTACACATCAAACTTAGTCAGGACACCTAACTTTTATAATTTTAGACCACATCAGACTATTACTTTCAAAATGGCGGCCATTTCAATATTTTGGATTATATGTCATTTCGGCAACCATTCAACCGATTTATAAAAATTTTTGTATGCTGTCAGAGCATAATATGAGTATTATATTGTGAGGTGTAATGTTATTGGTCCGTAATTTTGTAAGATAGCACCAGTTGAAAAAATTTAGATTTTACATTATATATCCAAAACAATTCAACCAATTCGCACCGAATTGGGAATGTAATTATTATTATGGTTTACCATGTAAACGTAAATTATTGCATTTTATAAGTTACTGATTTTAAAAATAGCGGCCATACAAATATTTAATGTTTATTTGTATATCTGCTATGCCGTTCAACCAATTTCGAAAAAAAATTCTAAGCTGATGGTATTTATTACAATAGTCATATACAGGCGATGGACAAAATAATATGAGCACCATGCAATATAGTACGTTTTGTTGCATGTTGGCAACACTGCTTCCGTGTAAATAATGCGACACGTATGTATTGCACAGTTTACGTGCCAAGTCTTGTGGGTTATATTTCAGTGTATTATACGCTATGTTCAGCGACGGTTAAAACAAGCGATCGGTGAAATGTGTTATCTCTCAGACTTCGAAAGAGGGCAAATCGTTGGTGTTCGGTTAACGGGAGCGTCTGTGATGAAAACAGCTGAATTGTTTAACGTTTCACGAGCGACAGTATCTACTGTAATGACAGCATACACAAAATATGGTAAAACATCATCGGCGAAGAGGAATAGTGGGCGAAACCCGAAGTTAACTGACAGAGACAGACGAACATTAAAAATAATTATGGCCAGACAACATAAAACCACCGCGGCAAAAGTGACAGCAGAACTCAACACTCACCTGTGTAATACTGTTTCGACAAAAGCAGTACGGCGGGATCTTCACAAAGCTAACATTCATTGAAGGGCTGCAATTGCGAAACCTTTCATAAAGGAAGCCAATGCTAAGCTGCGAAAGAAGTGGGGCCACGATCATAAAACCTGGACACTTGATGATTGGAAGAATGTGGTATGGTCCGATGAATAATCCTTTACATTGTTTCCTACAAACGGCCGGGTTTATGTATGGAGAACCCCAAAAGAAGCCTAGGATCCGGACTGCCTGCTTCCTACAGTCAAGCATGAGGGAGGTTCCGTTATGATTTGGGTTTCTATATCATGGAATTCAGCTGGTCCTCTCTTTCACATCACTGGCCGGATTACTGCGAATGTATATCTTGACAACCTCAGTTATAAGGTTCTCACTATGACTAGCATATTGCTGCCAAACACTGCCATATTCCAAGATGATAATTCGCCCATACACACAGCCAAAAAGGTTTAGTCTTGGTTTGAGGAGCCAGACCTCAACATAATTGAACCGTTATGGGGAGTTTTAGAGCAGAGAGCGAGAAGCAGATTTCCATCTCCAACATCATTGAAGCAATTGGCGGATGTTTTTGTACAAGAATGGGACAACATTCCGTTGGAAACTATTCAGACACTCTACGAATCTATTCCGCGAAGAATTGCAGCTGTTCTAAAAGCAAATGGTGGCCCAACACCTTATTAATAAATATATATTGTGTATATGTCAGGTGTTCTAATTATTTTCTCCATCCCCTGTATACCACCAAAACACCACTTCCGTTGGCCATTTTGAAAGAGAGCGCCATATTTATAAACAGAGTTAAAATTTCATAAATCGGAAAATAGTTAACCGTTTCGTACCAAATTTTGCAAACAACTAGCATAGATTAGGATGATGTTAGGGTTTATGATATAAGCATATCAAACACTTATTTTCCCAATGTCGGTCATATATCTATTTAGATAAGAATATTATATCGTCGAAAATTTGTAATCGAATCCAACATAACTTTCTATGCTGGCAGTAGATATAACAATTATAAACTGAAGCTAATTTAAGCATGCTTTGTCAGCCATTTTGTAAGATAGGTCCATGCGAATAAAATGTTTAAGTAATATCTCGGGAAAGAATTGACCTAATCCTATAAAATTTGGCTAACAAGTCGTACTGAGGCCGATTATGTTATTTTGTAGAGCATGCCAGACAATTATTTTCAAAATGGCGTCCATATAGCCATTTTTAGCTTAGAATGCTATATAGTCGAAACAACGAAATCAATTTCATCTAAACTGTGTATGCTGGCAGTAAATATTACAAATGTCAACTGTTTGTACATAGAGGATATTTGTCCGCCATTTTGTAAGAGAGCACCATGCGAGTAAATAAATTTTTCTGTCGTATCTCGGGAAACAACTGAATGATTCCTTTAAAATTTGGCAAACAAATAATGATGCAGCAGGTGATGTAAAATAATATGTTTTATGTAGGTGAGGCACTTATCTTCAAAATGGTGGCTATACCATTTATTTAGCTAAGCATATTTAAACAACAAAACAAATTCCAACGTAATTTTCTATTCTGGCAGTTTTAACACCAATCAGATTTTTTAATGCAGATCCTTATTTCTGTCTTCCATTTTGTAAGATAGCCCTAACAATAAAAATAAGGATTTTAATTCTCGGGAAACAATGAACCAATTCTTACAAAATTTGGCGAAGATGCTGTGCTGGGGTTGGCCACAATAACAGATGTATTTTTTTTTAAGTAGGACACACTTATTTTTGGGATGGCGGCTATAAAATGATTTTATTTTTGAGGGCGATACATACTAAATTATGTAACCTACTTTAAATTAACTTTGTAAATTGGCAGTTTACAAACAACGAAATAGCTAATACATAACTCTTTGATCCTCTACTTATATAGATTGCCACATGAAAATTATGTAGGTTTTATGCAATATCTGGATGACCAATCAACCGATTCTCNCATACTAAATTATGTAACCTACTTTAAATTAACTTTGTAAATTGGCAGTTTACAAACAACGAAATAGCTAATACATTACTCTTTGATCCTCTACTTATATAGATTGCCACATGAAAATTATGTAGGTTTTATGCAATATCTGGATGACCAATCAACCGATTCTCACCAAATGTGACACTCGAACATTAAAATAAATTTGTACACAATTTTTTACTCTATAAATGATACAGAAAGTCGTGTAAACCTTCATGATATAAATGGGTCAGACAACGATGTTTAAAATGGCGGCTCCATAAACAATTTTNTCATGATATAAATGGGTCAGACAACGATGTTTAAAATGGCGGCTTCATAAACAATTTTGCTAAGTTTGATATTTATATATTAAACAATTTAAATAAATTCAACTGACATATGTGCGTACACAGCATTTTTTTGGCCATTTCGTACAATAGCATAGAATAAAAAAATTAAAGCTTTTTATGTCTTGTCCCATGGACTAAAAAACAGATCTCTATTAAATTATGTACACTAGTAGCGCTACGGTAGTTCATGCAAAACTTAAATGTTTTATGAGGCTTAGTCACTTATTTTAAAAAAAAGGTCCTGTAAATATTTTACGTTTGTAAAATCTATAATTCTAAGTATTAGACTTATTATATCATAAGTTGATGCTCAGAATCCGACCTCCGTAGTGCAGTGGATGACACGCTAGCTTATAGTAAGAGGTTTTATGGGTTCAAGGCCCAGGGAAGACATGTGTGCATTGGTAATTGTCTCACTACTGTTGCAGAAGATCCTGGTTTCATTTCTAAACTTGTTGCTTTCTTAGACAAATAAAGTCCTTTCTATCAACTCAGCTTTTAAGAAATAATTTAAAAACTAATTGCACCCATATTGAGGAAAGTGGGTTTTTTTAGTTATATCAGTAACTTCTTTTTCTTTGAGTTATTTCCTTAATCCTATGCAAAGATACATAAAGTTTTCGTTTAGAAAATAATTGTAAAATATAATAACCACCCCAATGTTGTGGTAACCATCTTGGTTTAAACAATGTTATAAGCATTGCAGGCTCCCAGGTTTTTTGGTCAACATTAAACGACTGTTTGTGTTAGGTGCTTTAAATTCGAACTGTATCAAGATGGCAGAAGGCCGATCAGACCGGTGTAATGAATTAAGTTTTAAACTACTTAGAGACCCAGCTGGCCACTTCTTTCGAACAGCAGGATATTGTTCATATTTAATACTCCCCCCCCCCCACAAATAGTACGTTGCGTTAAGCCTTTATATCTTTCTGTCTGAATAATTGACCGCGATACTTTAACGCTGAATTCTGCCATCAAATTTAGATCTTAGGTGAAAAGAACCAGAAGAAACAAGGCGAAGATAGGTATTTATATACACATTTACGATGACAATGCTGAAAGCGTTCCTCATCATTTCCTTATACAGGTAAGTATAAAATAATACCCCATATTTGAAGGCATATAATATATAAACCAAACCATCTACAACCTTGGTTGACCAATCAAATAAACCGTGCAACTGTGAAGTTTGCTTACCATATCTTCATAAATGTTCTATGTGACCACCACGAGCGGCCCGAAAGATATCTACGCGATATTCTAAAAAGGGGTTCCATACTCTTGTCAGCATTTCCGGTGTTACAGTTTGGATGGCGTCCGTGATTCTCGTTTTGAGGTCATCAATGTTAGCCAGTAACGGTAGACGAAACACTCGATCATTTATGTACCCCATATAATAACATCGCACGGGGTAAGATCCGGGCTTCTTGGGGGGCCAGTGATGAAGAGACTGGTTACCAGCTGCTCCTCGACCAATACAGTGTTGTGACAACGTCTCATTCTGGTATACGCGAACAGTTAGGTGCCAATGGGGTGGCGCACCATCCTGCTGGAAAATTNTTGTGACAACGTCTCATTCTGGTATACGCGAACAGTTAGGTGCCAATGGGGTGGCGCACCATCCTGCTG
Organism: Clitarchus hookeri; assembly: GCA_002778355.1. Classification (NCBI taxonomy): domain Eukaryota; kingdom Metazoa; phylum Arthropoda; class Insecta; order Phasmatodea; family Phasmatidae; genus Clitarchus; species Clitarchus hookeri. The sequence goes on from NQII01004520.1 coordinate 240,208, forward strand.
GAAAATTAAGTACCCCACCGCCTCTTCTAATTGAGGAAACAACCATTCTGTAAAAATGCCCAAATAAGAGATTCCAGTAACAACGGGCTCGTGAAAAAAGAAAGGGAAGAAAACAGTGTCTTTGGATACATCGCAAAACATGTTCACTTTGGAGGAAGCGCGCTCGTGTTCGGTGGTTTCATGTGGAGGCTCCTGACCCAAAATCCGCACGTTGTGCCGGTTCACCTTACTACTTGTATGGAACGTCGCTTCATCGCTGAAAACCAACTTAGACATTAAGGCAACGTCTACCTCGTTCTGAGGAAGAACGAACGCGCAGAAATCACGTCTCAGTTCTTTATCGCTTTCGGTAAGAAACTATACAAGCTGTAACCTGTATGGTTTGTACAGCAATCGCTTTCGCAACACTGTCCATACCGTCGATTGAGTTTTGCATTTCCCGACTAGCTTGTCGAGTTGATTTTCTCGGAAAGCGAACGAACGCTTGTTGAATCCGTTGCACATTCTCTTCGGACACACGCAGCCACCCTGAACTCTGCGTCACAGAATTGACAAAACTAACGTACGATACTCCACCTATCGCGAGGACGACGTCCGTATTTGCGACGGAATTCACGTTGAACAGTCGTAACCGATTCAAATTTAGCAAACTGAATAACACAGAACGCCTTCTGTTGTTCCGTCGCCATCGTGATGCGGACTAGTACAGGATCATAGTGCGACGACAGACGCTCCCAGTGTCATCCCTCAGAACATAAAGGAAACATCAGACCGCCCCCTTCATTGACGTGTCGAATGCGAGCCCGCTTCCCCCTCACTCCCCTAAACAGAGAGTTACGAACGACATCCAAACCGTAACACCGGACATACTGACAAGAGCAAGGAACGAGTTTGATTATCGCGGAGATTTCGTTCGAGCTGCTCATGGTGGTCACATTGAACTTTTATGAACGCATGTTGAACAAACTTCACGGTTCCACGGTTAATTTGATTGTTCAATCAAGGTTGTAGGTTGTTTGGTTTTGATATTACAGACCTTTAAAGTAGGGGTATTCTTATATGCCCATCGTGTATATTCCTCAGACAGACACTTCATGCACATAAATAAAATACGTCGAATGCTTCATAAACGTACTTTATATAAATAAGTAATACATCATATAGGTTTAACTTGTATATACCACAAACTCACTTCAGGGACCACGGTGGTGTTGTAGTCAGTGTACTTGCCACAAAACATAGGCCAACCGTGTTCGATTCCTGGTGGGGTCGCTCCCGGGTTTTCCTTATGGGAATCGTGCGGGACGATGCTGCTGGTCTGCGGGTTTTCTCGGGGATCTCCAGTGCTTTCCGGTGTGGCTACATATCTCGTTTAACGCTCATCGGCTCTCAAGCCTCGATATTAAGAGCCGCCCAAGTCTTTCCTTATAAAACACACCTGAAACATACTGCAACATACCACAAAATTTGTTCACTTGGCCTTAAACGACCTCAGCCAGACGTAATGTTTAAAATTTGTATGGTTGGTATCCCTGTACGCTGTCTCGTTTGCTATAAACCAATTTTTTCAGCACGCTGCTTACAGTAATTTATTCAGGTGATAATTCCCCGATTTATTTGAGTGTTTCACATGTTCAACGGAATTGTTTGCTAACGAGGTATACAAGGAGTGACGACGACGTGGTTGTTCAGTTCTGTCCAGCGGTGGAAGTGACAGGTAGACACGTAGAGAGTACTTGGGTGACCGATCTGCCCCTATGATAGGATACCTGAACTTTCATCATCTTTATTCATACACTATCTCGTCTTATTCGAAATGTATTTCAGCACCATCCAAGGCTCTCAACGTATTATGGGTATTTTTTTTAAACTAATAAATAGTCTTTATTACTGAAATATTTACTATTTACGGAAGCTTTTAGGTATTCACCGTAACATAATAAATTTGGGATGCGAAAAATTTTTTACACAATTATGGGAAGGTAGTCCATTTTACTTATTGCAGTTATGGGATATTTTGAAATCGCCATTTGAATTGTTCTGAAATAATTTCAATGAGACGAGAAAGTTTATGAATAAAGATGATGAAAGTTCAGGTATCCCATCATAGTGGCAGAATAGTCACCAAAGTACTCTCTACCTGTCTACCTTTCCATTCCACTTTAAATAAAAAATATTGTAATAATTACTTTGTTAAACATGGGGTGCACCAAATTGTTGTTTAGTAACTGAACGAGTACCTACAAAATGCACGTATTTTCTTGGTTGCGAATGAAATTTGTATTGATTATCAGTGACAATTATGATAATTGTAGTAATGTAAATAAGAATATTGAATTTACCACTCTTCAGATACAGGGGTGCGTGCGCGAACGCGCGCACAAACACACAATCAAAGTTGGACACGTCGAGAAACCTTAACCTCCTTGCTGACAATTTCAATTTCCTTTATAATATATTTTTATCGTATATTTGTAACTGCGGATATATTACTGAATTAAACAGAGTACGTGTTTAATGTTAAGAGAAATAAGCTCTCGTAAATAAAATGTGCAATTTAAGTACTGCGAACATGATATCTGAGGCAGAAAATGACAGCGGCAAGAGTATATATCTAAATTCACAGATAATCTAATGATGGCAGTGGCTCAAGTTTCAGCTGGTGCAATTAAATGTTAGTAAACTATATTTCACAGTGCTTTAACCACTGGAACAGAAATCACTGTACCACTGCCCGCAGGCTGCTACATAACCCATATTTTATTTTGGACTAGCGAATGGATCGTTAAAACTTTGCTACTGGCTGAAAGAGAACGGCGTTACAATCACATAAAATACCTAAAACACGTTTCTTTGAAATTTAACTTATCCTCTGTACACTCTATTGTTTAAATTTGCCATATTAAAGTAATTCTAACATAATACGGGGGCAAATTTTATGAGTTGTATTCACTAACTTTTATAATAGTTTGGGCATTGTATCCGAGTTCGATTGGCCATTTTAANTTACGAACTTGGACAATATATTAGACACGTTCTCTAAAAGTCTAGGTAAATAAATATCCCCCCCCCCTTTTTCCAAAAAAAAGACGTACATTTTTACAAATATGTGACAGCAGTCGCTGAAAAATCTTTGCCGACTCGAATATACTTATTTCAGTGTACATTTATTTACAATTACAGGGGTTGGCGACAAGCAGAATTTTTGATCAGTACTATACTTCTTTTGAGACTATGTTTGTGATTAGATTCTTGATCCTCGATGACAAGAAGAATCTGGAAAGTACTGTTGTAGCCAAAACTCAAAAATAATATTCCCAGTTAAGAAACTTGCAGCAGTGGGCACTTAAACTTTCTGCGTATAGTTCCGGTTAGGTAAAATCATAGTTCAACACGTATCTGTGCAAGGGAAATGAATGGATTACAGAGGATTGTGAAGTTGTCAAAATCTGCAAAATTGTCCCGTTCCTAGTCACGGTTACACATAAACACAAGTTACTGGGCTTTTAATGCAAGGTTAACGTAATAAACTGATGGACTGCAAACATGCAAAGTAGGCTTCGACAAGTTTCCTTGAAGTGGGCAAGGTTCACTCTGAATCATTGGGATGGTATCTTTTAAAGGAAGGCGAAAGAGCTGTAGTTTTCCGCTCAGCTATTCAAGAAATCACGACGAAGGAATTCCCTGTGCTATCGAAACGGCAGACGCAGCTAAATTGAATAAGTCTTGCTGAAAATTGAGTTGCGAGGGGTATTACAAGGCAGCCTTTTGTCTCAAACAAGGCGTTGTACGTGTATATGTACGTAGGTACGAGAGGGTGCCGAGAGAAAAGAGAGAAAGGGAGAGAGAGAGAGAGAGAGGAAAGATATTCGAGCTGCCGCCTGGAGAAAATGCTCTTACCTCTGCAGCACGTAATCTTTGTTTTCGCTCTTTTCCGCCGCCTGGTTTTCTTTCTCGTCTTCCTCGGGAGCGTCTTTGTTCTTGCCTCCTACTTGCCCCTCCTCTCGTCAAGGCATGACATTACTGGAGGTGCTGGCAGCCCTTACATGGCCCTCGAGGCACATGACGTGGTCGGCGAGGCCTCTCCTTGCTCCATTGTTCCCCTGGGGCGACGGACCAAAGGCTGCTCACAGACAGAGGCAAGCCTATCCATCAACAAGTGCCGCCCATACGCGGAACAGAAGGAAATAAAATCATGAAAGTTTTTTGTGGTGACGGAGCATTCGCCGATTATGTTTCTCTCATGACATTCTGATGGAGCACAACGGAGAGTTTCACCTTTGTGTATGCGCATAATTTGTTGTGTTTCAGAAGATGTTGATCCGTAAATGTGGATGTCTTTTGTGGAAAAGGGTAGAGTGATGAAACACACAAGTGCGGTCACAATTGAGGAGTATTGAGTTCAGATGTATTTTTATAGAACAGCTTCACGCACTGAGTTACGGTACTGTCCTGGATAGAGAGGAAGTGTTTCGGCTCTGTTATGGCCGGATCGTGGGTGTGTTGAATAACCCAAGGGTCTCAGCGCTATAAGACAGATCCTCCAAGTGCTTGGAAAAATTCTATAGGGAGTCTTTCAACTCTGGTAAACTATTTGGCAAGCTCTGCTTTGATCGTGATCTTGCCCACGTGGGCCGGAGAGCAGCACTGCTTGTTGACAAAGAGCATGGTGTAGAACGCCAAAACCTGGGTTTAAAGTTCAGTTACGTCACGAAACATGAGGAAGAGAGTCAATTTGTGCTGCGTGGTAACAGGTCCATGGTTTTCAATAATGATAACATTTTTGCCTTTGAATCTGTCAATTACATTTGGTCATAAATAAAATCATAAATACACAACATTAAAAGACACTTCTAAAAATGTTTTGTATAAATATTAAACAATAAACATTTAAACTGCTATGCAATACCTTAAAAAAGTATGTTCTATTACCGAAGAAAATTCGATCAATTAAATTTGCACTAGTGAGCAAGTGCAATAATTAAAATATCAATGGCAATTGACCTCACGGTACATAATCGCATTACAATCACTAAAATATAAAATAATATTTTAATTTCGGTTACTAGCAAACCTTCAGATAAACGGGAAACTTAATGACGTGAGTCACTAGTAATTATTGTAAATCTTGAATAAATTAAAACGTTAGTGTCAGCAGTTTGATGAACTTAAATATCAATGACAATTACTTTCCAGTAATAATAAAAGTTACTCTTACGAATGTACAAAAGAGCCAGGTTTTAAATAAACTATATTATATCTTTAAGTGCAGTGAAATTTAAGCACAACAATTCTGAACAAGTTATAATTCGTTAGAATTTATTCATTTAATACAATTTTTAGGGGCGAATTATTCGGAAGGCTAATAAAAGCCGTATCTGAAGACACGGTTTCATCACGTAAATTTGACATTTCTTATTGCGGGNATTATTCGGAAGGCTAATAAAAGCCGTATCTGAAGACACGGTTTCATCACGTAAATTTGACATTTCTTATTGCGGTTCGTGAACTGAGCTAGGAACATACGCCGAAGACGAAAAAGCAGTCTTCCTCAACTTAATTATCTGGTAAGGAACTGAAAACCTTTCGTATTACACTGAGCTTCAAAAACTTGTACGATATAGATTTTTATTTTAAAAAAAATAGTATTTCACCCACTTAATTATGCGCTAAAGTTAGTAGAATACCAGCTAACAGAAGTACCGAATCAAGCACAAACCATTTATGATTGGTGTTGCTGGTATTGAAGCAGTAAATAAAGAGAAATTCACGGCTGATCCAGTATGCACAGAGTTGTGACACTAATGCTTGTCATTTATCTTTAATATTTACATACATTTGTAAAATACGTTGATAATCACCATTGGTGAAAATAATAATATATATGCATAGATTTCATTTACATATAATAATATACGTAACTTCACTTAAATAGATGGGAAAAAATTTGTCTGGAAATTGTGTTGTGTTAATTAATTCTTCAAATGCCTCTCCATTATTTGTGGTGATGTGGAGGAACAATGTTTGGTATTCATAAACTAGTGTAGGATGTGCTTCAATGGCCGACGTTTTTTGAACAACAACAGATAAGCCTATCTACAGTAACTCAGATAGTATATATATCATATATCGCTGAGTTAGTTACGGTTGGTACTTTCAGACAACGGTATTCCGAGAAAAAATCGCATATAAGCTACTAATGTATCCTTAATAAGTATGGTTTTATATTTCTATACTACATAAGCCGTCCTTGTTAGTTTACTGAAATAAAGCACAGCAGTCAGTGAAAAAAAAACTTTTCTGGTAGCATAGGAAATATTCTACTACAAGCCGGCCCTAACAATATAGTCTATTCCCGGTTTCTTTGCACTTTGTGAATCAAGCCTTTAAAAAATCACCCAATTTATGATGTGTTACGGTTGTTTCCTATGTATTACATGTATCGGAAGTGTTTTACATATTTGTTCATAAAATAACTTATTTTAGGTTGAACTGAAAGTTTATTCATATTTTATTTATGAATAATTATATATAATATGTAGTTAATATGAATGAAAAACAGTGAGAAAATAACTGGGTTGGTAATTAATAGATCTTATGCGAATTATTATTGTACTGAGTGCGCACGAATAATGTGTGTTGTCCCTTCGGGGGAATTTTCTAGACGTGATTAAGTCTTTTTTTGCATGAGTCGGAGGAATATCCTGGAAGTACAACTCTAGCGGAGTTTCAGAAAAGTTGAAAGAAACTGTGAACGGACTTTATNAGTCGGAGGAATATCCTGGAAGTACAACTCTAGCGGAGTTTCAGAAAAGTTGAAAGAAACTGTGAACGGACTTTATAAATGTTTGTATGGGTAGGCTAGTATTTTTACCAATCGATAGAGAGAATTATTGCCCACGTTAAGAGCAGTTTTCCTTCATCGATGATACACTTAGCAAGCAAATGGTTTGATTTCAATATATAGAGCAATGATGAAGTTTTCAGTAGCAACTTATTGAGAAATTGTAGATACATATTGTCTAACCCATATCTCAAATTAAAGTATTCCACACTTCAACGCCTCGTAATTTATTCTATGTAATATCACATTCTTTTTTTCAATTTCATAAAACGAACGTAAAAGATTTTTCTTTGAAAAATGTATTAAATATTTGTTCTACATATAAAATACTAACTACTTCGTGAGAAGCATTTGCGGTCATTGAAAGAAAGCAAATTTTCCCCACATGAAGCTATTTAAATTGGCAAAGAAGTGTTTACCCTTGCTGCTTGTATTTAGAGACCAAACTCTTGCGTTAATTTCCTACGTCAAGGTAGAAATTTTAAAAGAACGCATTTCCTTGCTTTATCTGTTACAGATTTCTCTGACAAAAAAAAACTGCTTCCGCGGTTCTGACAAATTGCCTCTGCACACTTTGAGTAGACATACTGAGTTTATCAGTTACAACATATGTATGCCAGAAAGCCAATATAACACAAGCCTATATTAAGCTAAAATAAAAGTCCCTTTCTCTTAGCAGACATGTACATCGAAGAGCCAAAATAACTGGTACACCTGCCTAATATCGTGTAGGGCCCCCGCGAGCACGCAGAAGTGCCGCAAGACGACGTGGCATGGACTCGACTAATGTCTGAAGGTATGCAGGAGGCAATTCACATGATGAATCTTGCAGGGCAGTCCATAAATCCATAGGAGTGCGAGGCGGTGGAGATCTCTTCTGAACAGCACGTTGCAAGGCATCCCATATATGCTCAATAATGTTCATGTATGTTGATTTAGGTGGCCAATGGAAGTGTCTAAAGTCAGAAGAGTGTTCCTGCAGCCACTCGGTAGGAACTCTCGACGTGTGGGGTGTCGCATTGTCCTGCCGGAATTGTCCACGTCCGTAGGAATGCACAATGGACTTGAATTGGTGCAGGTGATTGGACAGGATGCTTACGTATATGTCACATGTCAGAGTCGTGTCTAGATGTATCAGGGGTCCCATTTCACGCCAACTGCACACGCTTCGTACCATGACAGAGAGTCCACCAGCTTGAACAGTTCCCTGTTGACATGTACGGTTCATGGATTCATGAGAATGTCTCCATACCCGTACACGTCCATCTGCCAGATAAAATTGGAAAAGAGTCTCGTCAGACCAGGCAAAGTGTTTCCAGTCATCAACAGTCCAATGGCGGTGTTGGCGGGCCCAGGCGAGGCGCAAAGCTTTGTGTCGTGCTGTCAACAACGGTACACGAGTGGGCCTTCGGCTCCGAAAATCCATACTAATGATGGTCCGTTGAATAGTTCGCACGCTGGCACTTGTTGATGGCCCAGCATTGAAATCTGTGCCAGTTTTAGAAAGGGTTGCACGTCTGTTACGTTTAATGATTATCTTCAGTCGTCGTTTGTCCCGTTCGTTCACGTTCGTTTTCCGGCTGCAGCAATGTCGAAGATTTTATGTTTTACTGGATTCCCGATATTCACGGTACACTTGTGAAATGGTCGTACGTGCAAATCAAAATTTATCACTACCTTGGAGATGCTATGTCCCATCTCTCGTGAGCTGACTATAACACCACGTTCAAGCTCACTTAAAACTTGATAACCTGCCATTGTAGAAGCAGTAACCGATCTAGCAACTTTGCCAGACCCTTGTTGTCTTATATGGGCACTGCCGGTCGCATCGTGTTGCTCTTATTGGTTCCATACCTCTTTTATTTGCATACGCACGCCTATACCAGTTTTTTTGTCTTTCCAGTGCATATTTTTAGATATATGTAAATGAAGAATATTATCAATTTACTGGAAGTTTTACAGTATGCATTCTACAGACCTATACAAATATACTGATGTAAAGACTCTTTTTAGTAGTACCCTCTTTTAAATGCACTCTTCTTTTCCCATTCTTTATTGCCAAGTTTGATTAATGTGTACTACAGTGAACATACAGAGTGAGTGATGTTCCGTCGTACTTGCGTACACAACTTATCCTGTTTGTCTATCCATTGAAATACCTGCCTCTTAGTTCGTCACAGCCTTACTGAACCTTGCGAGGATGGGTTTCCTGTAATTTATCATGATGTAAGTTTAAATAAAATTAAGCAAACATACTTCTAGGATAACTTACTTGCTGCGGACGCCCAATATTGAGATTTATGGATGGTCATGTGACCCCATTACCACTTCACTTCCGATGAACCTGCATAACGCCATTCACAATGAATAACAACTACAAAAATTCCGAGAGTCACCTATGGGTTACGAGTTATTCTAAGTGGCCAGGAAAAGGAAGGCAATAATAACTTTGTAAGATATTACATTATACAGGTAACCATGCCTGAAGAAATAAATAATCCTAAATACAGAGTTGGCTGAAATAATAAATGTTAAATATAAATCACCAATCAAATAATTTTTAGTAGATTTTTCAATANTAAATCACCAATCAAATAATTTTTAGTAGATTTTTCAATATTAATCATTTGTAGAAATATTACAATGTTTTAATATTGTAGACATTTTTTCATGTGGTAATTTTCAGGAATTTCAGAGTTTTTTATTGTAGATATTTTATTTTAATAGGCTTAAATTAAATAAATGTTTCGAAGCACGTCAGTGTGTGACCATACAACACACCACAGTATGTAAACTTGTTTCTGCAGTGCGAACGTACGAAGGGATCGGGTCGGTGCGGTAGTGAAGCTATTCGTATACGCACTGTCAGCCAGGCGTTTGGCCCAGCACAGACCGTGCTTTTTCGTTTTCCAGCTTTGCTCATCCAGCGAAAATGTTGCAGGCGAGCGGAAATCGGTGACAAGGATCTGCGTTAGTTTGCAAGTCAATGTGGCCGGCTCGTTTGCATGCGGACACCAGTGATGTATGGAAGAGTGCTCAATAAATTCTCCCAGGCGCACAGACTTACCTTCCCCTTTCCTGCGCCATCGGCGCAATGCTTTTTACAAGTTGTCGAGAGGAAGGCGAAATTAATGGTCTTCAATAAAATTTCATTAATATCTGCGCGTCGATCCAGCTAGAGGCAGAGTTCACACGGATAAGACGAGAAAATACTGTTGTCAAGAGAACAAGTTTGTTACAAGTAGTTTCCTGAAAAAGAGGAAATGAGGTGAGATGCAGCTTATAGTTATTGTTTCATATTACTTTAACACGCAACATTTACAAAAATCCTTACACATGATAGTGAAATGCTTGTTTGCTTATGTATATAACGAAACATATAGGAGGATGGTCAGAAATTAAACGCCCAAACTGCAGGAGGTGATTCTTTATGAAAAATAAAGTTGAAAATATACAGGACACCATATACCTAAACGGAATATTAAAGGAAATATGGGACAGTGAAAATTGGGTTTTGAAAACGTATTTTTGCCGAATGCCTTGTACAACGCCTACAAAGTTCGCAGCAAAAAGTTGACTTATGCTTCCCATGTTGCAGAGACACATGCGTAATGCTTGCCGTCCTCGGTCTGTGTGCACTGTTCGGCTTGAGGAAGTGATATGTCAGCACATCAACGACATGCCCTCCTCTAGTACACGCTCCATAGCGCGCCAAATGGGCGTGCCCATTCAACTGTGTGGGACGTACTGTGAGTAAATCGCCGCCATCCTTACCGCTGGCAGAAAGTACAAGGTATTAAGCGAAAATACGTTTATAAAACCCAATTTTCACAGGCTCATATCTCCTTTAATATTCTGTTTAGGTGTATGGTATCATATATATTTTCGACTTTATTTGTCATAAGGAATCACCTCCCGCAGTTTGGGGGTTTAATTTTCGAACATTCTGCATATAGACGTTAACACGGGCATTATCGTCTTCTATACACATTCCAGGACAACCACTTATATTTGCCTGGCTCCTTTGAGATTACGAAACAATTTATTAACTTTGTCGTGCGTCCTCGTATTTCTTATTTCTTCGTGTTTTTAGTAAGACTTATTTGACATACTGCATACTTGTGCAAGGCGATGATTTATATATCGCCATCATATAATTTGGAACTGGTAATTCCATATTTCTACGTGAATAGACTATTCAAAAAAGTTTTCTTCAAATACGGAATTGACGTTTGAAGTTGTCGTGTGACGATTTAGGTATAGTAGAGAGACGCTGGCCCACAACCACCCCCCTCCCCGCATAACCAGGGTAGAGACACGTGTCACGAATCAGGTGAACAGCCAGAACGTTTGAATGAAGCACGGCCCCGCAAACGCTTTATCATTAATAGTTCAGCTGGAGTGGTGTCGGGCTGACGCTCCAAGTACGCCATGATGTTTGTCAGCTGGCCCGCAGCATCTGCATGTGTCGTCCGCTGTTGCGGTGTGATCGCTCCCTCCTCGTCCACGTCATCTCCTTCCTCACTGTCTGCTTTAGATGTGCATGCAGCTACAATTTCTTCTTCCGTCATAGTGCCATAGCCACCGTCATTGTCGTCTTTCAGCCACTCACTGACGTCTTCCATATCAACATCTGAGAACCCACTTATTGTTCGTAACATTTGCAGAAGGTCGTCTGCAGCCACTTGCACCAAATCATCGCTTGCCATTTCGTTTGTAGCACAAATAGCTGGCCACATTTTTTTGCATGACTTTTAAAAATAGCTTTCTTTATATGATGCAATTTTATATTGACTGACGTCAACCAATCAATAACACTTTTTTCCCCTTCCTCTTCAATTATTTACTTAAGCAGTTCTTTTCGGTAAACTATTTTGATGTTTTCAAGGACTCCCTGGTCCATAGGCCGCAGCAGCGGGGTTACGTTTGGTGGAAGAAATTGTACTTTCATTCCTGCACTCACGAGTTCTTGTTCTCCCGGATGAGACGGAGCATTGTTGATCAGTAAAATAGTTTTTTTCTGGTGAACTATTTTCTTTTAGGAATTTTTGAACATCAGGAACAAAGTTATCAAAAAATCAATTCTTAAACTAAAACTGTCTATCCACGCACTTTTTTGTGGTCGGTAAACCAATGGCAAAGTATTGTGGTTCACATTTTTTAGCGCTCGGGGATTCTTGGATTTCCCTACAATGACAAGAGGAAACTTATGTTTCCCTGATGCATTGCTACAAGCCATAGCAGTTGGCCTATCTTTGCTTTTCTGTAGCCCTTAGCCGAATCTTCAAGTTTTTATGCTAACGTTTTGCTTGGAAGCATCTGGTAAAAAGCCCAGTTTCGTCCACATCATAAACTTGATCGGGTGTCAATTCTTCAGATAAAACAAATTGTTCGAAATCCATTTTAAATTTTTTCAGCAGCAGCAATATCACTGGACAAGCTCTCTCCAGTCAGTGTAAGTTGGCGAATACCGTGTCGGTTTTTAAAACGCTCTAGCCACCCCTGGCTAGCAGTGAATTCTAGGTCATGATTGGGTAACTTTTTGTTTAAGTTCTAAGCTTTTTTGGGCCAAGATCTGTCCAGATATAGGCAAACCACGTTCTCGCTGAGCACTTTACCACATGAATAATGAGTCGTCTAGTGCTTAATTTTTTGCTTTTTTGCTCATCTGCCTTCCAAACTGTCATTTTACATCAAAAATCTTCAATTTCTGTTTTTTTGTTTCTTCCAGTCGGACACTGTTGAAGTTCCAACTCCCAATTCAGCAGCAATTTTTTTCAATGTCTCTCCTTTATCAATTCGATTAATAGCGTGTAACATTTTATCCATTGAAACCACGACCTTCTTTCGCTTCGATGCCATTTTTAATTTGTACGTACACTACAATACACTCCCAAACACTTTGGTAAAAAACAAAAACCATATCCGGTTGAACCACACACAATAAACAAAATGACAAATGCCGTTTGAAAACATTAGGAAAACTGAGGAGATTGAGGGAGGTGAAGTGATTGGTAGGGATTCAAGGTCATGTCAAAGCTATTTATAGCTGGTGAGTCAATCCACTTCATATTACATATTATATATGTGAACATTAAATTAAAAACATCCGTATTATCCGGAGATCCGCATCAACGAAGGCCGTATTAACGATGTTTTACTGTACTACAAAAGTATTTAATTAATACATTTTTTTATAGTTTTCATAAATGTTATCCTGCTTACTAATAACTAATTGACCCTTAGGGTGTAAAAATGATAACATCCTGAGCGTAGCTAATGCAAACCCTGAATGATTTCTTCATTGACGGCAGACAACTATACTTCAAGCACTCGTAAGTAAATGTTAATATTTTAGTTATCTTATTGCTTATTTAAAGCGGCTGACAGGTTTCAAAGCCATTAGAAAAATTGTAACATACTTCATGCTCAACGGTAGTCTCCCGCCGACGAAGCAAAAGACCAACGAACCATTGATATATACTCGAGAATACAATTGACACTAAAACCTAGCCTGCAAGTCATTAAAGTTCTGAAACTTTTCAGGCTCTTAGAAACAATATGTTAGGAAGTGGAAATTAAAAATTCAAAGACAGGTAATGAGCTTCGTACTTGTTTTGGCGTACCGGATCTCAAGGCCTCGATGTTAAGAGCCACCCAAATCTCTCCTCTCCACTCCACTCCACTCATTGTTTTGGAGTGAAAGGGTCAATACCAAGCATAACAAACTTATAAATTAGCTTTCATATTAGTAAACATTTGATTGAAATGCAAAAAAAAAACTTATAAATGCATTTTAAAGAATTACATTTGAAGGCGTTAAACATGTTTTTGTAATTACTCATAATAATAAAACTAAATTAAGAAATTACTTTAAATACTCAAACTATGACGAAAACCACCAGCCCTTCTTCTGTCATGGTTCATATCGTAATATTTTATTTATCTCTTCTTAATGCAGTAGATCTCGCATTACAGTTCCTGGATCGCAAAATTGTTTATCATAAAACCGAATTAGAACTCAGCTTATTATATTTTAAAAATAAATTTACAAACATTTAAAGATAAAATTCTTACTTGATTTTCAGCGCACACTCATCGTACACTAAAAATAGATGCGTAACCATGACAGACAAAAATGTATATTGGGTCCCAAACTTCAGTACAACCAATAAGCACTGTCAGCCTCCAAGGCCACTCCGTATTATCAGCGATTAATTATCATATTTGCAACCACTTACTCGGTTGTTTAGCCTCTAACCACATTCCCTGTTGCCAGAAGCGTGAAACTTGTTTGGGCTAACAAGGCCTTTCCCTCCCCTTCACTAGGAACTTCCTCGAGTGAAAGTCCCCCTCCACCCCCCTTTCACAAACACCAACCGGTGCTTATTCCCCTTACATTAAGACATTAAGAGCGACGACGCCGACGTCAGAAACTGTTTACTGCTCACAGAATAAACACCACCGTGTGTCCAAGAAACCTAAATCAATACTCTGATTTTCTTAAAACAGATAAATTGCAATACATGCCGCAGCTCCCCAGGTCGAGCGACGACCTCAGTTTCACAACCTCGCCATGGAAAACTGCCTTCTGCTATTGGCCTAGAGGAATCCCAACTCACGAACACCGTACCACTTTATCCATGCAGTGGTATTTCCTCCAACACAATAAAGAAAAACTAAATTGGACGGTCTTAGAACACCGTTTCATACTGTGCCGTGTATACTGCAAATTCTATGGTTACAGTAGAATTTCAATCATTAGTTTTGTTGAGAATCGTACAGAGGAGGTAGAAACGTTATAAAAATGCAATGACTAAATCTGCATAAATACTGAAAAAATATATTTCGATCGTGGTGGAATTCCGTATCGGTACAGAGGTCACAGCGACCAACACGAGAACTTACGTTAAAATTTGAAGGAAATTCATTAATGCTAATTGTTATGATGTGATCATGCCTTAACTGGACGGTCTGCCTGATCACACCTTCAAACATTAAACCAGGGCACGGGCGTGATTGCAACATCACCTTGAGAAGACAGTTGCAGAAATCCCCTCCACTGGCCAGTAAACGGGGCCGCAAATATTAAACAACGCGCTTGATATAGGCCAGCGTAACACTGGGAGTGGCGTCTTTTGTCGTCGACCTGACCAGAGAGAAGACAACTGCAGATGGGTGTGTCCGGCCGTCGTTAACCGTCTCGTAGAATCAGCCTCCGGCAACATGAACAAGGTGACGACTTTCCAATTAGACTGTAATAGTAATGGCGTGAAGTAAATAACAGTTAATATAATTAATTAGCATCTTGGTTTCAATTTAAAGCTCCCCGATCTATAGTCAAATAAATAGTAATTGTATAATCCTATATGTGTAATAAACCTCATCTTATACTGCTGTGCTCTACTGAATCATGACTAATAATTGAGATACGCCCTTAACCCCTTTCAAGTACGAATGGCTTAAAAGCTAGTTCGAAACAGAATGCTGTTTCGAGTATAAATTTAGGTTATTTTATCGTTGAAGACACGCTTCGATTATTTAATCGCCATAAAATAGGAGTAATTAAAAACCCCAAACCATTGTGGGACAACAAGAAACTACCATCCAGATAACCTTCAAAAGTTTGACTTGGTCGCTTACCCACTTCCCTTTTTTTTTGAGCTGCATTGTTTGAAAAATTAGGTTTAACCAATCATTCCAATGTTTGTCTGTAATTTATGTCCCCCACTAACAACTTTTAAACCCGACAGCCGAATTTTACCAAACTACATCAACATATAGTTTTTAATTATGACATCGGACTTTTATAAATTTAGATCACGCCTAGTACTTATTTTCAAAATTGCGGCAATTTTAAAATTTGGGGCACTATTCGGAGACTATCAAACCAATTTCAACTAAATTTGGTTCGTTGATAGTGCATGATAGAAACATTAAAATTAGGAAGCGATAATCATACTGACCTACATTTTAAAAGATAGTGCAAATTGAATAAATAAAGCTTGTCCATTATATCTCGAGAATCATTTAACCTAATTAAACCAAATTTGAAACTTTGACAGTGCGTGATAAAATCATTGAAATAAGAATTCGATAATACTCTTAGTTTTCCATTTTGTAAAATAGTGCATATTGAAAATAATTAAATTTTGCAATATTTCTTGGAAACCATTTAACCAATTTAAACCAAATACTGTACGTTGGCAGTTAATAATTTAAGCATTGAATTTATAAAGCGATAATGTCATTAATACTTTATTTTGGAAGCTAGTGCAACAGGAAAAATAAAGCCTCAACGTTATCTCTCGGTAACAATAAAACCTATTTCTGCCATAATTGGTATGTAAGTTATACTATGGCAGGCCGTGTTCATATAGGCAATGTAAATGTATGAAAAATTTATTTTTAAAATGGTGGCAATATATATATTTTTGTTTATTTGCAATATCTGAAATAACGTTTGACAGGTTAATTGTTATGCTCAAAGTATATTTTACAAGCATCAAATGTGTCAAAACATACCTCTTATTGCCGCCTTTTATTGTAAGAATGTCGCATGAAAATTAAGTTTTTAATTTAATTTCTCGAGAAACAATCAACCAATTCCTACTAAATTTGACACTCAGGTAATACTATAGTACGTCATATAAACTGGCGTGTTTTAGTGGGTCAGACTATAATTTTCAATATGATGGCCACATAGACATTAAAGACTACTTTCCATTCTATGAAACAATGTAACCAATTCTAACTTAACTTTTTATGCTGGCAGTATCTATGCAAGCATCAAATAAGGTAATATAAATTCATTTTTCAGACATGTTGGGATTTATCACTACATGAAAGATTAAGCTTTAATGTACTATCTCGGGAAACAATTAACTGAAGCCCAACAAATGCAGGCTACAAGTTGTACATTTGTGGCCCATCTAAATGTATATGACGTTGGAGGGATTCATGCATTTTCAAAATAATAGCCATATAAACATATAAGGTTAGAAAGCCATATGGCCCAAACAATTTCAAACGACTTTAAAATGTGTCAATATCTATAACCGACATAGATGATGCCAATAGACTAAGGAAAATAACACCACATGAGAAACTAAAGCTTTTATGTAATATATCCGGGACAAACCAACCGACTTCCACTGAACTTTGTGCATAAGTAGTGCTACAGTGGGTCATGTTTTTAAGAGTATCTGGCTTTATTTACAGTACGGCAGTCATAAAAATCATTAGGAAAAGTTGTCACATACAGAATGTTCGGAAATTAAACGCCCAAACTTCGGGAGGTGTGTTCTTATAAAAAATAAAGTCGAAAATATTGAGGATACCGTTAACCTAAACGGAATATCAAAGGAGATATGAGGCTGTGAATATTGGGTTTTCAAAACGGATTTTCAACAAATGGTTTGTAAACCCCAACAAAGTCCACAGCAGAAAAGTGATTTTTGCTTTCCATGTTGCAGAGACACATGCGTAATGCTGGCCGTTCCCAGTTCATGCGCACTGTCCGACTTGAGCAAGCGGTAAGTCAGCACATAGACGGCGTGCCCTCCACTAGTACACGCTCCATAGCGCGCCCAACGGGCGTGTCCCATTTGACCGTGTGGGACGTACTGCGGGTAAATCGCCCCATACCTACCGCTGGCAGAAAGTACAAGGCATTCGGCGAGAACACATTTTCAAAGCCCAATTTTCTTACGCTCACATATCCTTTAATATTCCGTTTAGTTATAGCGTCCTGTAAATTTTGGGCCTTATTTTTAATAAGGAATCACCTCCCGTAGTTTGGGCGATTAATTTATAAACAACCTGTATACTTTATAAAATAACTGCTTTCAATTACACTTAGTATGCTCATAGTAGCCATCAGAAGCATCAAATATGTTAATAGAGATCATCTTTTGCAGAATTTTCGTAAGAAGCGCAAGGTGATAAAATGCAACTTGTATGCATTTTATGCATATGCCTCTATCCCGGGAGCCAATAATCTAATTCAATTAATTTTTTCATACAAGTAGTACTATGTAGTAGACCATGTAAATTAACATAATTTAAGTGCGTCAGACTTTTCTTTAACAAATTGCTGCAGTAAAAATTATATAGATAATTTTATCACATCTATTAAATTAATTTGACAAATTGCCACAAACCTTTTTAAATTGACATTATATATTAGACGCATCAGAAATGCATATAGTGGGCCTGTTTTTAGGACCTCTTCACGATAACGCCAAATGAGAAACTAAAGATTTTGTGCTCTATCTCAACCAGTCAACCTATTTCCACCCAATTCTGCACACAGGTTGCACTGCTCTATGCCATGTAAACTCACATGATTTAAGTGATTCAAACACTTGTTTTCAAAATGATGTACTTGTAGATATATGAAATTGCTTAACCCTGCCCAGCAAAACTTTAGCCTGTTTACTATTGAAGTTAATGCTCCGAATCCTACCTCTGTAATATATTTGGTTGCGCGCTAGTTTACGGTACGAAGCATTCTGTGTTCGAGTACCAGGTAAAACACATGTGTACAAGTAATTGTCTCACTAGTATTGCATTTTCTTCTGGTTGCATCTCAAATTTTACGACAGCAACGAGACACCAAGACCTCCCAACAATCAAACTTTATAAAACTTCATCAAAATAATTTGCGTTCCTGTATAGGAAATAGGCGCATTGGTTACATCGTTTCAGTGCAGGCACGACCTCGCTACGAGAAGATCTCCAAATAACTTCACAACCACTTGAATATCCCTTATGACACAAAGAGGCATGTGAGTACTGAAATTTCTGTCATGGCAAAATATCCTAGTAGTAGACATTACATAAACACATAACTTCATTTGGGAACAACTGTTAAAAAAATATAGTTAGTTACTTTTCCAGTGGGCCCACAACTGAAATGGCAATTCCTGGGAGTAGGGTAGACTGGGTACGGTTGTGCCAGGGTACGAAAGTGACAGTCGAAATATAAGTCAAACTATACGGATTAGCGAGTTGTGGTAACGGCGAAGGGACGGGCTTGCATTTCTGAACCCGTGTCACAGTATTGCGTCAGCCTCTGCGCGCTGCGTACGCTAGGAGAGACCCGCATTTGTTTTTGACAGTCAAAAGTAAGTATTTTTGTTCGATTTCTTTTGATAATTGTTGTTACATATATACAGATTGAGTATTAAGTGTTATTTATCTATATAACATATACATTAGTAAATAAAAAGCAGTGATTACTTTGTTCATAGATTATTTAATTTTGGCATGGTGTTTGTTTTTATGAAAAAAAGTGCGTTGGGTACGGTTGTGACATTTTTTGTGGGTACGGTTGTGACATAAGTAAAAGTTGTATTTTATTGTTTTAGATGCCCAGACAACTCTCGCGGAAGACTGAAAGGGGGAGGCAAGACATTACTAAATACGAGAATGCATATATTGAAACAAAACGAGATGTATCTCTGCGACAAAAAGCAGAAATGTTTCAAATTCATCGAATGTCCTTGTTCAGATGTTGATACAAAGATGTTTATTTTTTTGGTTGAAGAACACATTGTCGTGTTTTTATTTAAACGATTTCGAGGTTACGTTTATTAATGTTTTATTTTTTATCTTAAAGAGTTCCTGTAAAGCTAGTTTCTATCTAGAAAGATAGTTTTGATATTTATGATGTTGATTAAACTTTCTTTTATATTTTGATTATGAATAGTTATGCTAATTTCTAGGTAAAACAAAAATTTTGAGACTCATTGTAATGTGAAGACTGGTTTTAATAATGACCTATTATGTATATAAATGCTATAGTGCCTTATTAGTTATAAGTGATTGAAGTGTTCCCAAACATACTTTTTTCTGTTCCTTTTCTTTTCAAAAGAATGTTATGTAATATTAATGCAATAAAAGTGATTTCAGACCATTTCATAGTATTACCAAACCTGTCACTTTCGACCCCAAGCACTGCCACAACGGCCCCTGGGGTGTGGTCGGTTGTGACATTTTCCCTTTTTTTTTAACTTGCTCCTGTGTGCAAACCATTATGTTTAGGGATAAAGTTTTAATCAATTATATGTAAAGTTATGAAGAAATTATACGAAAAAGCACTTTTCGTTTAGCTAACTGGTATACATACAAAATTATGGCCGATCAAATGCAAAATGGCACAACCGTACCCAGTCTACCCTACTGGAGCAATAATATGCATCTAAGTGCTGGGCTTATCATGGTTTCTTATTACGGAAGCAAGAAACAATTCAGCATTCGACATCTGCATGAGTATAGAAATTTTGCAGTTTTTTCACTATTATGAGTAGAATATCGGGAACCGGTTCATTTGTGAATATGTTTTGAAAATCTACACTTACTACGAGGTCGACGTAAGCTATTTACATTTGTTACATTACGAAAAAGACAACAGTTCTTAACATTTGTGGTAGATATATTTCACCAGGAGGGCCACAGTTTTACAGATTTTGGCAACGTGAATTACACGAACTGGTGATGGGTCGGGATAAATTAAAAAAAAACTGGGTAAGATATGTTACTTACTAAGTTACTGGACTCGTACACTTTTCCATTGACCTTGTGCTTTGGATTTAGTGACGTCCTCCAGCAATAAAAAAATTATATTTAAATATAGTATTATATGACACGAATCCCTAAATTTTTCTGTCTACAGTAAAAATATATTCTAAAATAAAACGTATTTTGGCTTTGGTGACTTAGCAGACTCGAGAGGGGACATCGTTTGTGACTTATGAAACAGGATCGAGGCGGCGTGCATAAAACGCCTCTCCTGGAGAAACCGAACGTGTGGGGAGACAGTTATTTGTTGCATCGGTGTTTTCATACTGTCCGGAACGGTTACTTCTCGGAATGGCGGCAAGTGCAGTCAACATACATTCTCCGCCCGCCGTACTCCGGGGATGACGCGAGTCAACAGGGAGTCATCGCTATTGAGACTTGGCGCGCTGTCAAGTTATATTATCCGGCTTCCGGTGATTGGTGTTCTGCCCGGCTCATACCGGTCAGATCGTAAACTAAAGATGATGTAGACCAATTTTCTTATTTGGCTCATGACCTCAACATTCACTTTCCCATCACCAATGAAGCTCTGGTATTCACATGGTACAGTGTTGAGAGTGTTTGTTTTTCAACAGACCCGCTCTTTTATAAGGATGAAATATGCTGACTGATTTCAATATGTACTAATTGGAAGTTATAAAAAAATGTGTGCAAATATATCAAAGCACCTGCATAGATAAAGAGTATTCTAAACACAACTCCTAAACACGTAGTTCTTGTTAGTGCTAGCGGGAGTAAAGTAGTCCAGTATTGTAACATGGAGAATGACTACTGCATAGTTATAACGATCACTTCAGCACATTTTCCCTACGGGTCAGATCGCCGGACTGGTGTAAACTGCTACGCGTGTGAGAGGCCTTTAGCTAATGCCAAACTATCAAATAATTGTATTAAAATGCTTTAATGAAAACGTGATACCTGCCAAATGCTGAAGTTTGGAAGTAGGTATTGATTCTGCTCTGCGGCGTGAGGCGCCAGCACTTGATGCTAGCCCTCAGTGACAGGGTGTAGGAATACGTCGACACTGTTGTCTCTAGGTCCAATTTACTGATAAATTATATTGTATTTGTGAGTTCACATAATCGAGTTTTATTGTTTCTTGAACAGGTTAACTGGTACATGAACTCACGAGACAAACTCCCCTCCCCTTTTTCTATGTAGGCTACGTATGGTTTGACGCCGCGATTGGCGTCGTGGTGGGGGAGGGGGAGATTCTTCACACTTGGTGTAGAACTACTTATCTGACACTGCTGCGCTGTCTTCCCTCGGCTGGCGGTAGGGCGTCCCGACGCCTGCTCTCGGAACCCCTCCTCCCGGGTCCACTCAGCACTCTTCGTTTGACGAAGTCGGACTGGCTTTTCTCGGATTCTTCCCGCCGCACGTCCCGCTTGACGGCCTCCGACTGAGGTCCACGTCTTGATGCATTTGGCGAACTCGTTTTCTCTCGGCTCCCGGCACACCCTTCTCGTTTGACGAAGTCTGACTGACTTTTCTCGGATTCTTCCCGCCGCACGTCCCGTTTGACGGCCTCCGACTGAGGTCGACGTCGTGATGCATTCTCGATCCTCGACTGACTCCGACTGACTGACTGACTGCTCGATCCGCGACTGACTGACTGACTGACTCGTTCATCGCACTGGTTTCGTCCGGCTCCGACCCGGACGCCTCACTTCAGGTTCCCCGACTCACTGGTTCGACGTCTCTCAATTGACTGCCCCCTTGCTACCCCCTTCACGTGGTTTTGTAGCGTCCATCACCATATTCAACTTCCCCCATCTCTGCATGAGTCCGGGGTGCTTGTCGTCCCCCTGGGTCATAAAACACATGGCCGCTGCTCGTGTGGTCCGCAGCCGGCGTGGCGTCGTCCCTTGGTTCTTGCCTGGAAGTTTATTGTCCCGTTCTGCACACACGTCCGCTAAAAGCTCTTATGGTTCATTCCGGGACAAGCCCGGGATAGACGCAGCTGGTGGTGGGATCTCAGTGTCCCTTGGGCAGCTGCAAAATGCAGCTGTGTCAGCGCCCCTGGTGCCTTCCGTTGTCTCCGGATGTCGTCTGCGCATGCAGGAACAGTTGCATGTGCA
Organism: Clitarchus hookeri; assembly: GCA_002778355.1. Taxonomy (NCBI): domain Eukaryota; kingdom Metazoa; phylum Arthropoda; class Insecta; order Phasmatodea; family Phasmatidae; genus Clitarchus; species Clitarchus hookeri. The sequence goes on from NQII01004520.1 coordinate 262,717, forward strand.
GAAACCTTTGGTAGCGTGCCTTTGCAGCTGCGAGGCTCCTGGGGTCCCTCTTCCAGCATGTCCACAAAACCCTTAGTCCTTATTGCGGTCGTCCGCCGGCGAGCTTCGCCAGAGCGTGTGTTCTGATGAATAAAATATAGGGATGCAGAATGCGTCAAACTGATAGACGATAATTGGAATTGCGTGAATACAACTGAATGGTAGCAGTGTGGCAATAATATTATATTGTGAAAAAGGTATTGAATAAATCCNAACCCTTAATCCTTATTGCGGTCGTCCGCCGGCGAGCTTCGCCAGAGCGTGTGTTCTGATGAATAAAATATAGGGATGCAGAATGCGTCAAACTGATAGACGATAATTGGAATTGCGTGAATACAACTGAATGGTAGCAGTGTGGCAATAATATTATATTGTGAAAAAGGTATTGAATAAATCCAAAACTTTTCATATAAGTCGTGCTTAAATAAAAAATCGTTCACAATACCATTAGTTTTATAGACCACATTAGGCAATATTCTACGTGGGATTGAAATTTCGGGCGTCAGCTTCAAGCAGAAGAATGAAAAAAAGATCATGAACAATGGTGGCAGAGGGCAGAACGCGCGCGTTAGCGTCAACCAGCTGCAATGTACGTCAAAAATTAATCTCGAATAGTTCCAGATTCTTCGCGCTCTGCCCGTGTGACGCTGGCACATGTCTCTTGCGTCCCACGTAACACGGCAGCACTAAACTTTATCTAAATCTAAGCCACGTGGCGCAGTCGTATCACACGGAACCCACATTCGGATGGAACCGACATTGGTTTTTAATCCGACCATTGTAATTTCGGTTTCTGCCCCTTTTTTTTTTAAAATCACTCCTGATCTTATACATTGACTTTACCATTGATGTATGGGAAAACAGGTACTTTTCCATTCACACTTTCTCAATTCTTGTATACACTGATGAGGTAAATTTGTGAATTATATTTCAGAGTGTACACGAGGTTTTAGTCAAACTTCTCGTTAAATGGATTCGCTGGGGACATACCAAGGCGGTGGACCTGACGGGCCTGGGCCTTCCCCATTACTCCCTAAAAACCTGAGGCAAATTTTTTTAATTTTTACATTTACCCGCACTTATCATGTACCTGTTTTTTGTAACATTATTCATAACCACTTATTATTTAAGTTAAAGAAACAATTATTTGAAGAGAGTGGGTACAGGATCATGGAGTCAGGAGTGTGCCAGTGGCCGACATTTTGGATGACATTACAGAGAGTGTCGCGCTTGACGGCCTGAGGTGGCCATGTTATCTCGTTTTGCCCCAAAATCACTTCATACAATGGTTATTTGAGATCTCCTTCACCCCCTAAAATTATCCAAGAATATGGGAAAATGCACAAAACAGATTTGAGTCTCCTCAATGAAGCCATATTGTCCGCAAAGCGACAAAGCGGACTAAATGCTCCCAGCCAAGCCCAGCAATCAGGTGAGTCAGCGGTTATGTTTGTTTACATTATTGACCCCGACAACCATTTTGGATGTGAGTGACCATGGCCCTGGTAACCTTGAACTCTAAGAATCGAAAAAATCGTAATCATGGTGGAAAAAAGGAAAAATATATAAAATCGGGAGGAAATTACATAACTGACTCCAACTGCCATATTTTATGTGGATGAGACTGGCCTTGATAATCTTTAATTCGAAAAATCGTTGTTGAGGAGGGGGGGGAATTTTAAAGAAAACAAAAACTCGTAAAAATCGATGAGGAAATTATAATCTTGACTCCAACTGCCATGCTAGATGGGGCGACCTTGACATTGTTCCAGTGTCCCTAAACTCAAAAATTAAAAAAAAATCGTAAAAATGGAAAAAAGGTTATTAAAAATCAAAGAAACATCACATTACTGGCACCAACATTTTTGTTGGATGAGGGTGGCATTTAGGGTTCGGTTATCGTAGGGCACAGTAGAGCCACTCACAGGTATAATGATCAGAAGATGACTGATTAGTAGGTTCCCCTTGACTACCATGCCAATTAATTATCAACTATAACCATTATAAATCTGGCGACCCTGCTCTCCCCAAAACTGATTATGGATTTCACAAAATACCGGTTCTCTTTTCCCTAACTGTTCACCCTCGCCAACTACCCACTACACTACTCTCCACCCCATCGCCAATTACTCTTCATAACTGGACCGTCTCTCTGCCAACCCTCGGCAACAACCCACCACCTGACTCTCCACCCTCACCCCCTCAGCCTAACTCCTTACTACCCGATCCAAAAGACCTCCCCCCTCACCAACGGCACCCATTCCCTCCCTCTCACTAAATATATTTCCCTTCATTCCTTTAGACTGGTTAGTCAATTTACCTCCACACCCATCAATGACCCGCCATACCTCAACCCTTGGAACTCTCAGGCTGCCGACTGACTTGAAACACCATACCTAACATTTATTGGACCACTGGAGGCTCATCTTTGCTCGGTAGGCTCTGGCATGATGTGAAATATATGGCAACATTCTTTGAGACATTTTTCGTAGCTCATATCTTTGTTCGCAAAATGACTCGCAACATGCATTTATGCATTTTTCTTAGCTTGGGCCTTGCTTCGTAACGTGACTCGTGACATGGTTTGAGTTACTGTTTGTAACTGACGTCTTCGTTCGTAACATAGTTAATAACATACTTCGAGGAATGTTCCGTGGCTCTCGTCTTGGTTTGCAACATGGTCCTCGCCACAGATCTTACTTTGAGGAATGTTTCATAGCTGATGTTCTGCATCGCGACATGCCTCGCTAAGATCTTCGCATCATGTTCCGATAAGCAATACTCGATTCGCTGCATCATCACGATGAGTGAGATGTTTTACTCAGTTTTGTGCAAAAACATTAATAATGAGATTTGTGTTAGGCGACATGCTTCGAGGCTGGTAGCGATCGTCTGATGGTATGGAAGGTTGGTATAGTAGGTTTATCTTGATGGTTGGTCTGATGAATTGGCCTGATCGGGTGGTATGTTCGCTTAGTGTGGTTAGTCTTGTCGACTGATCTTGTCCATTGTTCTAGTCAGTTTGGCATAAGTTACTCTCAATAGGACCTGGGGATCTATTCACTAATTTATGGCACTTAAGGTCAGTAGCGTGCACATGCTGGATTTAGTTTGAACACTATTGTGAATGTGGTATTTATTCACTATGAAGTATTTTTAACGAATTCTCATCAGCCATTGTGAATTTGGAATTTGTTATGCACTAATTTAACGAATTCTCATTAGTCGTAATGTTAGCGATAGTGCGTTTAGTAACACAGCCAGATGTCGCCGTTACCTGCATGAGAAGCAGAATAAGGAAAGTGCGTGATTATCAAGTAAGCAGTGCATAACAAACATGAAATGTAATCATATTGATTTTATTCCCGCAAGAGGCACAAATTAATAATAATATGTTTTGGTTGGGGAAAATAAAATCCCCGCGTGCCTTAATATACTGCTAGCTTATAAATACAACACATATGATTTATTTGTGTGAACTTATTATTTTACAACAGATTTTGAAAGTTTCTCAGACTATATGTGTAATAAGTTAGGTTCAAGGTCATCTTTCTTCGAATTATATTATATAATTCACATTGTAAAACTTCAACGCGAACATATGTGCTATTAAACCCATTTACTGCACAACTAATAAAATCTTCATTTAGGAACATAATTTTTTAATATTTAATAATTAATCTGTTGGCCCGAATAATTTATAAGTAATTATTTACTGTGCAGTTATATTAAATTTTAAACAACTGAGTGTGATTTAATACTAGGTATTAGAATTATTTTATGTTAAACACATTACAATAAAATGCATACAGAATTTTTAAATGTTTAAAAAGTTATTTAGTTTTTATTTGTGCAATCTATGAAATGCTATATGTACTAAACGTAAATTTTATCAGAATAGCATACATGACACACAATTGTTTGTTTGTTAAATACTACAAAAAGAAAATGATATAAGTGCATAACAAATGGAAACACGTTTTGTGTTGTGATGAATCCACATAAAACACTTTAATATATAATTCTTACATACATTTAATAAGATATATTGAGCATATAACACAATCTATTTGTCATATAGCTAGTCATATGTTATTATATATGATTAAAAGTGAAGAGAATTTGGGAATTTTTAAATTATATTTAATTACATTTCGAAAAATTTCTTCTCCTTTCTGCAGTTTTGAAAAGCGATTCAATCACAATAATATCCGCTATTTTACGAAACACGTTATGGACAGTAGCGTCCTAACACCACCATCTATGCCTGGCCATAAGCTAAGGACAATACAGTGCATGGTAAGGCAATTGAACTGCTTAGTAAATATCTCCTAAAAATCCTAAGGTCAGTAGTATGGCTGTTGTATTTGTCTTGGACGTGAATATAACCCCTTCTCTCGGCAGGAGCTGGTCTTCTGTTGAGTCAGTCTGCATGGATGTCCAGGATAGCTGGTCGGGCTGGTTGGCCAGTCTGGTTGATATGGGTGTTTGGCAGGGCCAGCTAGAAATGTCCAATTGTTATGGTTGGTCGGTTTGTTTATTTCTTTGTCATTTATTGTTGCGTTGTATGGCCAGCCAGTGTGTTTTATTGTTATTATGGGTTAATATGGTGGGATAGTAATACTGCTCATTAAAGTTGTTTTTGTTACTATTGTTTAGCATAGTCGTTTCAAAATGGGTTTTTGTAGAGATGGCTGCTAGATAGGTTCGTGTAATTGGGTGGTATTGTTGATTAGTATTCCTCATATGACTAGTTGGCTGGTGCTTATTGTTCCCTGATATGGTCGGTTCGTATGGCCAACTGGCACGGATGGTTTTTATAGTTGACCGTGACGCGAATCGTTCATACTTAGATTAGTCACGACGCNTGACGCGAATCGCTCATACTTAGATTAGTCACGACGCTAGATACCCGCGCAGGGGAGAAACCTGAGGTAATGACCCTAGGGTTCCCCGAGGACGCCACACCCACCACCTCTCACCCCGAGGACAGTAACGAGCAAAGGAACCCCCCCGAGCCGGGGAAGCACAGCACGCGCCCACCCCCCCTATCTCATCTCCACCGCAGAATTAGGGAAACCACCGGGCTTCAGGGGAAGTACCACGAGAAAACTATATATAGGGAAGACAAAGCGAGTACC
>NQII01004520.1:272881-317597 GCA_002778355.1 Clitarchus hookeri
AGAGAGAGAGGACAACGCACCACAGCCAACACAGAGGTAAACACAGCAACCCGCCAAGAACCTTCCCCCCCAACACATGCCCTTCGCCAGAACGTCTGTAGAACGCGTTAGAATTAACCCAGCAGTTCAGACAGATAGGAAAAGGGGATAGGTCTCGTATGTGTAACAGTGACCTGTGTTTACCAAATAAATGTAAGTGTGCGCAAATTAAACCCGAGTACGACTTTGTGTTGACCCCGCATGCAGCCTGTAAGTCATAGGTGAGAGAAGTGTCGAGTCNTTAAACCCGAGTACGACTTTGTGTTGACCCCGCATGCAGCCTGTAAGTCATAGGTGAGAGAAGTGTCGAGTCAACCATGATGGTCGGTTCATATGGTTGACCAGTAAGGTCGTTTCGTATGGTGTGTATTTATGGTTGGTAGATCGGTTCGTGTTTTTTGCTGTTATGGACATTTTATATGGTTGTTTAATATGGCCGGTTCATACAACTAGCCGATATGGGCATTTCTATGGTTAACCAGTATGGTTGGTTTGTATGAGTTAACCAGTGTGCTCGGTTCGAATGGTTTGCTGGTATATATGACTGGTATTGTATACTTGTATGATTAGAAGGTGCAGATAATTATGTCAGTTCGTATGGTTGGCAATTATGGATGTTTTGTATTACTTTCTGGTACTGTTGGTTTGTATGGTTTGCTTGTATGGTTGCTTTATATGGATGGTTCGTATGGTTGTCATGGGTGTTTCGTACGGACACCTGGTATGTCCAGTTCAAATGGTTAGTTAGTGCAGTCGGTTTAGTGTAGACTGGAGACATATAACACTACAGTTTCTTTAAAAACCTATACGCTAATACATTTTTCGCCCTAAAATATAAACCACTTTGCTGGAAAAAGCGAATCTCCAAAAATACAGAGTTCATTAAAAATATCTCATATCGGCAAAATATTTAATTCACCCCCTGGGTGCATGTTCGATCATTTTCGGTGCTCGCGCCTCGTTCACACCGGGACGAACAGCTCCGAATGAAACGCACGCGAATAGTAGCAAAGATGTGCGAATGGTTCGCTGATGCTCGTCCTCACGTTTCCGCTGCTGAGTACTGGTGTAGACGAGACTCCAGCAGTAGGTCACAGTTCGCTGGATGGTAGCGGCGACTCGTGGCCTCAGCTGCGCCGGCCTCACCTCCCTCCGCGCGGGACGACGGTCGCCTGGGATGTCCTCGAGCACCGACGACAGTGTCGAGGGAGGGATATAAACGACCACGCGGCGCTGTACGAGGACACTCCCACACACGTAGTCGCTCTCCATCAGCTGCGTCAACTGCACGCCGACCATCAGTATACATCACCAGCCCCGACAAACCCCTTGCGCGTGCCTAGCTGCGGCGAGCGGATATCCTGCCTCTCATCGCTCATGCTCTCGCATTTAAATTGCATATTTTTAAGGGTAATCAGTCAGCATTTAAATGAATTAGAATTAACTACTGATTCAGTGACTACATGTACCGCTTTACCAATTCGCATTAAATGGGCATTATTCAGTCACTTATTTTACTTTCTTCAACGTGTTGTAAAAGGAAATTATTTTTACAAGGGCTTTAGTTACTGAACTCATGCCCTTCTAAACATTAATGGCAGATAACAGCACTGACTGATAATGCATTTCAATTAACATTTTGTTTTCCTACCCCTAGATCAAAACACTACTACTGCTTGCAAGCAAACAAGTTGGCCTCGTGCAGCACTCGTATTGAATGTTGTAGATTTCTTAAATTTGTGATTCTTGATGTTGAAATTGTGTTATACATTGCCATTAGTGTTAACCGATTATGTATATTGAAAAGAGTGATCCGGATAATAATATTAATGTTTAACAGCAAGGTGGTAACTTCAAGAAAGAAGAAAGATTAAACAGTCTGAAAGCTATAAAGACAATATAATCAAAATTTGCCAGAAGGAAAAGGNCTTCAAGAAAGAAGAAAGATTAAACAGTCTGAAAGCTATAAAGACAATATAATCAAAATTTGCCAGAAGGAAAAGGGAGGCCTATGTGAATAATCAAGCAAAAGGTATTCCAGAAAAGGGCAGCATTCATTTGCAAGTACATATAACCGTTTTCATATTTAATTGATAATATATTATTAAAAATGTTTTATTGTATCACCTAAAACGTAACATTTAGTATAAAATAATTGAGAAATATTATTTTTTCGAGAGTATATTATATTTAATAGTTNTCACCTAAAACGTAACATTTAGTATAAAATAATTGAGAAATATTATTTTTTCGAGAGTATATTATATTTAATAGTTTTGGACAATGAATAAGGTTAATTTTATCTAGTAGTTTACGATTTGTATTATTGCGTATGCATTAACAATTATTAAGATTGATATGAATAAGTATAAATCTTATATGATTTTTGATGTGTACAAAATGGCTTGGAAAAAATTGGAGAAGGAAACTGCTTGGATATATTCACACAGTTTCACAATATCCCAGCAAAAAAGGATTATGACATATTCCTCCAAGAAATGGTTGATGTGTATGACGTGAGACAGAGAAGCCCAAGAAAACACTCTCCAGTGATTAGTACTGCTAGATTTAAGTATCATATACTTTTACATCTGTTTTCAGCATCAGCGTGAAGAAAGTAAGGTGACTGCGAGCACTGAAAATAGCTGGGAAAATACTTGAAGACAAGAGAGGTAAGCATATTTCACGAGCCTGCCAACAGCAGGTTTAGTGCGAAACCATATCTCATCCTTTCCCCTGGAAGAATGTCATCATGTAGGTGGCCCAACAAAATATTATTTGAGTGCTGACCTCAGTATCAAAATGACGTGGAAGTTATTCCTTCAGTAACATCCTCAAAATGAAGTAAGTAATTACATTTACTGGACATTATTTAGGGGAAATTTTAATTACAAATTTGTAAGGCAACAAGAAGACACATGTTACACATGTGAGGAATTATATGCTCAAATTAAATTTCCTCGATTAAATTATGCAGCGAAGCGTAGAACTGTGACTTAGCTAGTTGTTCATCAGCGGAAGAGCAGAAAATTTTATACTGCTCTCGAACATGACAAATCCGAATAAGGGAAAAAAGAAGACCACGTGCTTTCTTCGTCCTTCGATTTAATGGAGAATATTTTCGTAGCAAAAATTCCAGTGCAAAATGTGTTTCATTTAAAGCAGCGTAATGTCACTGTATTTTGTATAAATAATATAAAGACAGACCCAAGCACTGTATATGTCTACCATGAGAGTGAATTCAGGAAACGTCCAGATGAAGTGTGATCTTACTAAAGTATTTTATAAACGATGTACCACAAGAACACACTGAATTCCGTATTTTTTTCAGACAACTGCTTAGCGCAGAATAAGAATCACACGCAATGTATATTTGTCTTGTACCTAACCGATTCTGGGAGATTCGACAAAATTCAACATTTCATTCGTTTGAGAGGGCACAGTTTTTTGCCCTGCGATAGGGATTTCGGCATTATAAAAAGAAAACTAGACGGACAGGACAGATTGTTTACTGTGCACAAAGTCACAAAGATTATTACTGCAAGTTTGAGACCAGGTAAATTTTACGTTAGAGGTTACTGCTACTGACATAGTAGACTTCAAGTTATAGTGGAAGACATTATACAGGTAGACAAAATATCAGAAGAAACTCAAAATAAAGGAATAGGAGGAAAGGTGGCATTTTTTATAAGCACATTTTTTTCATTTTGTTTATGATAACACCAAAAGTGATTATATTACAGTCTCTTCAACGATTAATGGACTGATTATTCACAATTTTCTTTTGGGCCTGCAGAGCGGACCAGTGACTCCACCAAAAAAACAAGATTATCCATCAGGGTAGGTTCGAATGAAGTCCAATAAAATCAAGGAAAAACTAACGCGTTGTCTGCCTGAGGAACACCTAGCATTTTACGAAGAGATTTTGTCTGACAATCACATTTCAACCACATAACATGGCAGTATTAATGAAGTTGGCCATATATTATTTATTTACAGCTTAAAAAAATTTCCTCAATTTAATGCAAACATGCGACAGTTTAAAATAGTGCATTTTCTTTACACCTTCGAATACACCACGTAAAAAAATGGTGGATTTTAACACCAGGGGTTGCACAGTATTAAACACAGAGAATAAAATAAACTGCTAAATTTTCTATTAGGACCAACCCAACCCTTTAGTCTCAGTGGCTCCATGGAAATAGTATAATATCGTGTGTTCGGCACCACACCAGCTACACCGCAGGGCTGTGATGAAAGCAGTAAGTGATGCATTGTAACGTTCCACATGTCACACGTCATGTAATGACAGTACACATTAAAGAATACCACTACTACAGGCATCCGAGTCTAACTAGAAGCCCACAAATTGGTTACACTGCACTTCGTTAGACGGGCGGAATTTGCATCACAATTTCAAAGTTTCCATCATCCATTTACTGACACGCGGCCGCACACCACAAAATATTCACTAGCACATTATTCAGCGTCTTCTCATCAACTTTAATAATCGTGATTATGTTTTGCCACTATAACTGATATCTACACGAGATCATGGGCTAGATTCATCGTGTCACTGGGACCAAACGGCTGGCCATAATACAAAATCACTGGTATAATATCTTCTTTTTTTACTTCTCTAAATAACTCAGTTTTTTAAACATTTCAAATTCAAAAATTAAAGCATTGTTTAATTTTTTGCTTACAAATTAAATTGTATTTTTAGTAATCACAACATATTTCTTACGCGTTTAATTCGAGGAATGGATTTCTTAGTTGTTGCTGTTTTACTTTTTATTAATACTTACACGTTGTAGTGAGAAGACGTATTATTTATGTTTTTCAACTATTCAGATTTAATTTCTGAAAGAATGATATGGGTACCAATGTCACGTGACAATTAAAATATTCCAAACATAAAACAAATACTTAAGATGAAGTGTTTTAAAATTCTATTGGTCATAACGTTTTTTCAGAATATCAGACATAGTCATGCACTGCATTTCATGTCATTTGAACAAACTCACAAATGAAGCAAAATATTTTAAATTAAAATCTGGTTTTCTTTGAAACAATGCAAGTAATATACACTAAGTCAACGGAAAACGCCAAATCAATAAAATAGGAAAATACGTGCATAAGTAGACGCACATTATTAAATGCCTCGTTCAAAAGTTGTAATGAAATGTTTTTACATTTCCTTTAATTCTTAAAACAAAACAAAAATTTCTCATCATTTTAGCTTATTCGCAGCAGGAAAGATACTTTCATGAGATCCCTTTCTCGTCTAATCGTGTCTGTGTGTATTTTTGGAGGACACCATACCCCTCTTTTAAGTATGTTCACCTGCTCTATTTTTACCAAACTAAATGTAATGTAACTTATTAAAAATCACCGGCTTCAAATAAGATTTTTTTTTACAATATTAAACATAACATTTTGTTGACTACTAAGTCTTGTAAAATTCATAACCTGACAATTCAACTGATCAGAATTCAAGTTCTTAGTGAAGTGCAATTTTTGAAGAAAGTCTCATGTGAAAAAATAAAGTTTTTTTATCATCTTTGGCGATTTAATCGACTAATTGCGCCACGTTTGACGTACACGTTGTTATAAGTTAGAACACATTGACTCGTCAAAATGGCGGCATTATAAATATTTCAGTTGTCCACAATCAACTTCAGATTTCATCCGATAGACTATAACGAAACGNCAAAATGGCGGCATTATAAATATTTCAGTTGTCCACAATCAACTTCAGATTTCATCCGATAGACTATAACGAAACGTGATATGAGTGATGCAACTATTTAAAGCATTTAATACGTATGTTCTAAATTTCTTATCTTTTCTCACCGTCATTTGAAAGACAGCGCTACCTGCGAAATTAAGAAAACTGCGAAAATACTGAAACGAACCCAAATAAAGTAGGAATGCAAATTATAAATTAGCAGTCAATATCAAACAGAAAAAAATAAATAAAGTTTTTTATTATCAAAATCAGAACATTATTCTGATGTTTTCTTCGTGATCTATCTGTGGGACAGTTCAACNCAAAATGGCGGCATTATAAATATTTCAGTTGTCCACAATCAACTTCAGATTTCATCCGATAGACTATAACGAAACTTGATATGAGTGATGCAACTATTTAAAGCATTTAATACGTATGTTCTAAATTTCTTCTCTTTTCTCACCGTCATTTGAAAGACAGCGCTACCTGCGAAATTAAGAAAACTGCGAAAATACTGAAACGAACCCAAATAAAGTAGGAATGCAAATTATAAATTAGCAGTCAATATCAAACAGAAAAAAATTAATAAAGTTTTTTATTATCAAAATCAGAACATTATTCTGATGTTTTCTTCGTGATCTATCTGTGGGACAGTTCAACNAATAAAGTTTTTTATTATCAAAATCAGAACATTATTCTGATGTTTTCTTCGTGATCTATCTGTGGGACAGTTCAACAAATTTAAACCAAAATTTCTTTGCTGGAATACTGATTTTGCGGAAAACATTCGCTAAAAAGAGCTCCAATACTCCACAAATGAAAAATATATTTTTACAAAAAATACTAAGATTTTACAAATTATCTCAAGCACTTATAGTCTAAATACAATAAAATTTAGTGAAATTTCTTCTGCATAATTCATTTTTAAAACACGAAGTCGTATTATAAGATATTTAGAGAATATATAGTAAAAACCTCTCAGTAATATCGTGGCGGAAGATAATTTTTGTAGGAAATGCTGAATGATACAAGTCTGAAGGATTGTCTTCATTTTTGTTTGCAGTGTTTTTCAAGTAATAAGGTTTTCAAGAATTTTTAATAGTCACGAAATTAACAACGTTTATGCTAATGAGGCTGACATGATAGATTAAGTAAATTCGCCCCTTTCGGGTTTAATATGTGTATACTTTTTTTNGTTTATGCTAATGAGGCTGACATGATAGATTAAGTAAATTCGCCCCTTTCGGGTTTAATATGTGTATACTTTTTTTATTTTTTATATGAACAGTTCAAATACATTAAAGGCAAGTCCCGTGTTTACTTCACATTATTCTAATACATATGTTACTTTACCTATAAGAATCACATATATTTAGGTTCATTATTTTACTCCTGATAATCAAGATGTTGTCAGAACTCTATAATTGGAGATTTTGGGAATAAAAAATTATTTCTCTAAAAGTTTTCAAACAAAATAAACTGATTTACTCTTTTTACATGTGCACGGTTGCTTCGATGAGGACACAGTCAACTGGCCACTAAATTAGCTGAAATCCAGACAATTGTCAACATTTTAAATAATTGTATGTATGTCTANATTAGCTGAAATCCAGACAATTGTCAACATTTTAAATAATTGTATGTATGTCTAGTATAAGGTGCCCGATAAATCGGTAGCAAGCAGACATATACAGTACAAAACAACTGGTTTTTCTGTAGTGACGATTATAAGAAATTCTTATTTGACTTTATTTATGAGTATATAAACTTAATTATATGAAATTTGTATATGCAATGTTTTAAAGCTAAAATCATATCGATATCTCATCGGGATTATGAGTTATTGAGGGATCCTCGGAAAGGTATTTTACCCCTTAGGGTTTTAAATGTAAAAAAAAAATTTCATGAGTGTTTATGTGTATATAAAAATACGTAATGAAAATAATCTTAAAAGGAGTTTTCATGTTTATATACAAATGTATATACACATAACTGTTTTAAGATTTTGTGATAAATTAACCTTAAGAGGGCGAAAAGTGTAAAATGTATTTCCGAGGTTTCCTCAATTATACAATTACCCGATAAAATATCGTCATGCTCTTTGCTCCCGAAAGTTGGCTACAATTTATACAATACCTATTAAATAATTAATTTCATAATTTTATAGAAATTAATCTCTTAATAAGGTGAAAAGTGTTAAAAGGGTTTTCCTTAATACGATTCATATATTACATCGTTTCCATGCCTGACTTTCAAACCAGCCTATCTTATAAAAACACATCAAACGATAAATATATGAATAAAAATGTAACCCGTTTCTTCTGGAGAAAATATTTTCAATTTACGTACAGTCGCAGAACATTTTTTCAGAACTGAAATATATCTCAGCTTTTGTTCACCTAAGAGCTGAACGATATCTTGTCAGGTTAATGAGCTATTGACAGGGACTGGAAAATTTAGCGAATTCATTTTAGAACAAGCTAGACTTCAAACACATGTACATTCCTGTTATCTCAGTAATTTTAATACAGTTTATTAGACACGCCCAGGTGAACTTTGAGCCAATAACAGATCGGCAAGGAAACAAGCATCGAATCCCGTGGCGCCTGGTCTGAGGTAACACTGACTACACACTGGATGAGTATCCAATGAACAGAAAGCTGAGGATCGAAAATACACAGGACCGTGGAGTCTAATCTGCAGGTCATTAAAAACGCGAAATTGGTCTGTCCCTAGCTATTGAGATATCCTCTAAAACGTATTTACCGATTTTCACACTGTAAGAGGTGGAATTTCGAAAAATAATTTCTTAGGGGAACCTGCGCCCTATTTTCGTTGTTTTACATTCATTGGTTCGGGCTGTGCGTTAAAGAATGAATGAGTGAGTCAGTCATTTTGTACACATATCATTGTCAGAAAAAGTCAGAATACTATTCTTATGAGAAAATATATCTTAATAAGGCAAAGTCAGGTATGAATAGAGTCATTAGAGAAAATGAAATTTTTTTGTTAATGTGCAATGGAGCACTTATGCTTTTAATTGCAGATTAATGCTGTTTATTGTTAAATTTTTTAATATAAGTACTTAAAATTTTTATATTACGGATATTTAATATAAAAAAANTTAATGCTGTTTATTGTTAAATTTTTTAATATAAGTACTTAAAATTTTTATATTACGGATATTTAATATAAAAAAATTATATATCGTTAATTTAAATTATATATATTTGGTTTTATTTTATACTTAAAAATTTTTATTCAATATTTNAAAAAATTATATATCGTTAATTTAAATTATATATATTTGGTTTTATTTTATACTTAAAAATTTTTATTCAATATTTTCTTTCAAAATTTCAATTTCAAATAGTTTTATTGTTATTGNTTTTGTTATCGGTTTATTGCGTGTGTTTTTACACACTCTCCTAGTAGCATAGGGAACATTATGAGTTTCCCACGCATGTGCTTGGATCGGACGGCAGTGGAAAGGGTGCTGGGTGGTTCGTTGCGTTGTATTGTTTGGGAGTAATGAGCATCCCATCACTGTATTAAGTGATGTAATACGGTGTTTAGTCAAATGTAGGTACATGTAGTTAAAAAATACAGTTTTCTTCAATCAAGAATATTTTTTAGAGGAATAATAAATAGACATATAGAACAGGTAGGTGGGAAATTATGGCAAACTGCCCTTTTCATGCAAGATTTCTCAGTCACTGATTGACTGGCAAGAATCCGGCAACTGATTTGCCCATGGGTGAATTATGATCATGCACTCATATGCAAAATGAATTGATCAACAAGAATGAATCGCGAAAGTACAAAAAACGCTGCCAAACAGTCGTCATAGGCTGGCATGTGTCCCATTTGCGTTTAATACGGTTTGCCCACGCGGATTTTCCACTACCGGCAATATACGCCCTTCCATAATTCATAGCTGCAAGACACCAAATAAAGACTTAGTAGCGGTGTGAGTTAGAAACACAAGTTCAGTAAACACGCAACATGCGCCAACTTCGAATTCAACAAGCCTTTGCTCGGCTGGATGAGTTTGAGAGAGGGCAGATGGACGGCCTCCGAGAGACGGGTTAGACGTTTGAGCAAATTTCCCATCACTTAAATCTTTCTGTCTACGCTGTGAGTCGTTGTTGGATGCAGTGGGAACAGGAGGGTACACGCACCCGTCAAGAAGGCTCGAGTCGACCCTGGCGGACCAGCAGCAAAGAGGATCGCTTCACTGTGCTACAGGCTGTAAGCACTCCACAGATTTCATTGCGCACCATCCAGAGACATGCCATGATAACTGGGGATACTCTTGTGTCCACCAGTACATATACCGGCGGCTAGCAGAGTGGGATCTGTCGTCGCGGCTTCCCCAACTACGCCTACCATTATAACCTGAGCATCGCCGCAAACATGTGACCTTCTGCCAGGAACGGGCAGCATGGCAGTTTGCGGACTGTCGACGAGTGGTGTTCAGCGATGAATCACGGTTCGGTCTGGATAAAAACGACGCTGAATTCGAGTCTAGCGATGTCCTGGACAGCGCCGTGATACAAACTTCATTGTAGAGCGGCTCACAGCCCCAACGAGGGTGTCATGGTGTAGGGTGCAATTTCCTATGATTCCCGCACCCCAATGGTGTTGATTGAATGAACCCTGATGGCGCGGAAATAATTCCAGTAAATTCTGCGTCCATAGGCACTATTTTTCCTTATGCCATTTGACAACCCTATCTTCCAACAGAAATATGCCCGGCCTCACATAACACAGGTATCTCTGGACTGCCTTCGTGATGTCAACATGCTTCCTTGACCAGCAAAGTCCCCAGACATCTCACTCATCGAGATGGTTTGGACCATATTGGACAACTTCGACCAGCGGCAGCTACGGCGGATTCAGATAATAAGTTGTGCCAAGTATGTCAAGAACTTCTTCAGGAGCTTATCCGACGTCCTTATGGCTCCTTGCCCGACCGTATCGCCACCTGTCTCTTTGATACAGGTGATCCAACACCATACTAAGTGCTTCCAGTAAGTGTTGGCCCCCTGCAATAAATGCTTTATGTGGTACAGTGTACTGTTATTACCTGTATACTAATTACCATGTCCTCTGCCTGTGACCACTTACATGCCCTTGTGATAGCAAATCCAGGGTAATCAATATTTTTGCAAATCAGTGTAAGTATGAATAAGTTCTTATAACATCTGATGCAACCAAATATTTTAGGCTGACACATCTGATGCTCCTAGCAGATACTGTCAGCCTAAAATATTTGGTTGAAATTTTGCGAAGTATTTAATAGGTATGATTAACTTATCAAAATAATTTATATGGCACTATTTTTAAAACAAAAAAAAAGCCCCATCCACTTAAATTATGACTATTTACATNCACTATTTTTAAAACAAAAAAAAAGCCCCATCCACTTAAATTATGACTATTTACATGGCTGAAAGTAGTACCACTTATTTGCCACATTTCGTTGGAATCGGTTGAGTGTTTCCCGAGATAAAACAAAACTTAATTTTTCATGGGGTAATATCTTACAAAATGACAGACATAAGAGTGTCTTTAAGGAACATTTCATTGCTGTAAAAGAAACTGCCAACATACAATGTAAAGTTGAAATTGGTTATTGTGTTTCGTAGATATAGAAATTAAAATAATATATTTAAATTAAAGACATTGTGAAAAAAAATGGCCTGATCCGTTTAAAACTTCTTAGATTACATAGCCCACTCTATTACTACTAGTTTGCGAAATTTGGAAGTAATCGCTTGATTATTTTCCGAGATATTACAAAACTTTATTTATTCGTTTGGCTCTACCTTACAAAATAATGAACAAAAAGGGTTTGGGTAGACACATTTGATGACTGTAAGAAATACTTTCAGCACTACAAATTTGTTCCAAATTGGTTAAATGGTATGGTTCATATTGCACAGGAACTTAAAATATTTCTGATGTTGCCATTTTGAAAACAAGTGGCTAACTATTTAAATTGCAGATATTTACATGGCCTATAATAGTATTACTTGTATGCCAAATTTGGCAGGAATCACTTATGGAGCTACCAAGATATAACATAAAATATTTATTTTTCATGTTGAACTACCTTCTAAAATGACAAATAAATAACATTAACACTTTATTTTCATATACCACGCACTATCAGTGTACCGAATTTTGTATAAATAGGTTAAATTATTTCCGAGATATATTGAAAGAATATTATTTATTAATTTGCACTAGTTTAAAAAATTGCTTACCATAAAATCCCTAGCGAAATTCAATGCTTATATAATGCACTTGCAACGTAGAAAATTTGGGTTGAATTGGTTAAATTGTTCCCGAGATATAACACAGTGCCCTAAACTTAGCATTATCGCCATTTTTCAAATAAGTACCCAGAACGATTGAAAACCATAAAAGTCATACTATACGTGTACCCAGTTTTGTGAAAATTCTGTTTTTGGATTTAAAAGGTGTAAGGTCGGATATACATTCAAGACAGACTTTCGGGTGATTGCAGAAAGTAGGCCAAAAATAACATCGGAGAAATTTTCAGTCAGAGGAGGCGGTAAAACTAAAAATATATCGGGAATATTAATCAAGTGAATAAGCAAGCAACTTTGTAATTATTTAGTTTATATATGATAAAGTTATCTTTTTGAAAGCATATTGTTTAGCCTTCTCTCCCTCTACTATGGTGGTTTTTCTATTGTTTCAACTTGCATCTAGTACATTAATTATAACCCCTTTCGATAATGACCAAAAATAATTGCGTGTTCTTGGGTTTTAAACTAGGTTTCAAGCTGCTGTATTTTATTGTATTTTTTGTGATTTGGCCACAGGTTACTACTTGTGTCCCCAAATTCTATGAGCTAATTAGAAACACACATTTAAAGTATCCAAGAAATAAACACTTCACATTTCCCTAAATGAACAACAAACAAAGAGATTAAGACACCGGCTATAGAAAGCAGTTGAATTAACTCTCAAATTTCCCGCCACTTACCTAATCGAAATGTGATGATAACTGATATTAATCATGATACAAATAAATTTGATATAATTTATGTGTATATATATATATACATATAAATCGATGAACTAATATAATCCGTGTAATATTGGGAAGCCATACAACAACAAATTGCAGTGTGAATTGTTTTTAATGTAACCATATTAAAAAAAANTCCGTGTAATATTGGGAAGCCATACAACAACAAATTGCAGTGTGAATTGTTTTTAATGTAACCATATTAAAAAAAAAACATTATTTAACATAAACCAACTACGACATAAAGTACATATGCTGTATAACTTATAGATAACATATTAAATTAAGAGGCCAGTAGCAAAAGTTGTATTTATGAGCATTTTCATAGACAAAACTATTAAAGATTAACATTAAAACAGTTATAAATAGTAGGCCATATATATTGAATTACTTGCGTGCAAATAGTTTTATGTATATTTCAATATTAGTGACAAATATTTTATTTATACTTCGACGGATTCGAAAGCCTGCCAATTGATGAGCTTAAAATTTTCTTTTCACTTTATTTCGCCATTTTTTGCTCTATTTCGTTTGTTTTTAGATAATTTCGTTACATATTACTTGTTTTCGTTGTTTTACTCTCTATTTAATTCGTTTCAACTAATTTTACAGCAAATTTTTGTCGTTCATTTGACTTTGGAATTTTCCCTTCCCATTCGTTAAATTTCCGTTATTTAAAATATGTTTTCACTTCATTTTCTTACACTTTGATTGCATTAGTTGTTTTTTCACTCTAATTCGTTAGTATTTACTGATTTTTGAGAGAATTGTCCTGTTTTCATTATTCTAGACTCTTTTTTTGTTATTTTTTAATTGAAATTGTTTAGTTTAGGGTGTTTGCATTTTTTATTTCATTTATTTGTTGTTTCGCATTCGAACTAAATTCGATTTTTTAGTATTAGAAAGATTTTACTGTCTTTCGTAGGACNTCCGTGTAATATTGGGAAGCCATACAACAACAAATTGCAGTGTGAATTGTTTTTAATGTAACCATATTAAAAAAATACATTATTTAACATAAACCAACTACAACATAAAGTACATATGCTGTATAACTTATAGATAACATATTAAATTAAGAGGCCAGTAGCAAAAGTTGTATTTATGAGCATTTTCATAGACAAAACTATTAAAGATTAACATTAAAACAGTTATAAATAGTAGGCCATATATATTGAATTACTTGCGTGCAAATAGTTTTATGTATATTTCAATATTAGTGACAAATATTTTATTTATACTTCGACGGATTCGAAAGCCTGCCAATTGATGAGCTTAAAATTTTCTTTTCACTTTATTTCGCCATTTTTTGCTCTATTTCGTTTGTTTTTAGATAATTTCGTTACATATTACTTGTTTTCGTTGTTTTACTCTCTATTTAATTCGTTTCAACTAATTTTACAGCAAATTTTTGTCGTTCATTTGACTTTGGAATTTTCCCTTCCCATTCGTTAAATTTCCGTTATTTAAAAAAATGGTTGCCTNGATTTTTGAGAGAATTGTCCTGTTTTCATTATTCTAGACTCTTTTTTTGTTATTTTTTAATTGAAATTGTTTAGTTTAGGGTGTTTGCATTTTTTATTTCATTTATTTGTTGTTTCGCATTCGAACTAAATTCGATTTTTTAGTATTAGAAAGATGTTACTGTCTTTCGTAGGACGCGGTGGTGCAGGGGCTAGAGCGCTTGCCTTCCAAGAATGCAAATCGGGTTCGATTCCCGGAAATTTCGCTCCTAGTTTTTGGCCAGGACGATACCGCTAATCGGTGGATTTTCTTGGGGTCTCGCGTCTCCCCTGCCCTTGCATTCCGGTGCTGCTCCATAGTCACCTCGCTTCACCCTCATCGGTTCTCGAGGCCTCGTTAAGTACCGCCCAAATCTCTCAACTCCACGTATATTCTTTTTTATACCACCTATTTGCTGTATTTTTATACCACTTGCTAGTACGGACAATCCTTAATATTCACCAGATGGGCAAGTATTGACAACAAGAGTCGTACGGTGTTCAATCAAAAGCTCATTCGTTAAAGGGTTCTGACTCCGGGTTAGTATAAATATAATACATATTTTTAAACATTAAAATTAAAATATGCATATGTGCGCTTAAATGGTTACATTAAATATAGTTTACTATTTATAATCGTTTTATGTAAATATCTAACATTTCTTTGCCAATGCTTATAAATACAAAACTTGTTTCTCGTTTTTAAGTTTAAACTACTATCCGTTTATTATGGATCATGGATGTTTCATCGTGGATATGTTTATTAATTAACATTATATTTCCTTCCTTTTTAATTTAAGGACTTTGTATAATTTACTCCTATAAAAAACCAGAAATATACCAGCTATACTATTCTAGAGATGATCAAGTATTGCATAATACTTTTATACACCGTCACGTTAATAATTCCATAAGTAAAAGAAAATAAAAAACAATAGGGTTTACAATCATAATTGGCAGTAGCGTTTTACAGCACTGCGGTGGCACACTCAGAGAAGTGTTTGTTTCAGCCATAAAATATTTAGTTTTATAGAGCCAACAATATATTTTGTTGGTAAACAAAACTCGTAAAGCAAAAAAAAATTGATTTCGTTCATTGAAAAAAAAATCTATATTATGAATAAACGAAACATGTGTGGAGGGCCCAAAAAATTGTACTGTGAAAAAACATTTTGTTGAATTAACTATTTATATTTGTTTAGCCCCTAATTTGTTTCCTTTCTATCAAAAATACAGCACAGCTCCAGAGTTTTTTTTTTGTAATTTTTATGAAAATTTGGATAGTAACAGTGTTGCTTACTACATTTATTGAGGCTTTAAAATACTATAAAATATCAATAAAACGTGTTCAACAGGAAACCAAATAAAGTGAATTTTTTTAAATAATTATAAACGCATTTTCTTCAATATTTAATTGGATATATATATATATATATTAAAAAACATTCCAATTTAACCAGTTATCACTTTAGATGACGTTACTAGGGTGTTGCTCTCTAGCGTAAAGCAACTATGTTAGAATAACGACCGAGCTTTCATTATCTTTATAACAACCGAAACTCTTTAATAAATGTAGAACCAAACCAATATTCAGTTTGACCAAGCAAATATTACAGTTTGGGCAATCAAATAAGAACGAAATAATTTGGTTTCAACAACAAAATATTTTATTCCCTTTACACAAACAATTAATTCGTTTGAGCCAAACAAACTTTATTTGATTCAATAAAACCTTTTTCTCAGTGTACTAAGTTTTGTGCTTAAAACCATAATATAGAAAATCTTTTACGACATGTACCGACTTATTTTTTTATTGTTGACTCATAGGCGGATGCATGGCGAAACCATAATAGTAACTTACCGAAGAAATTCGTTGATAACAAATACCTACTTCCCTGATAGCTCTGTACATGATTAATGAATGGGCGTGGGTGGACGGAATGGTGTGGTTTAAATGTAACACAAACAAAGAGTTTCTTTCGTTAAAACCACAAAACTACTTACTGCATGGGTCTTGACTTTAATAATGAATTGAAGTAACCGGATATTTTGTACTGCCACATAACAAACATAACCAGATTTTTGTTTAAAAGAACAAAAATAACTCTCCTTTCTCTTGTAAGCCTTACGTCAGAATTGAAGATACTCCTGTGAAGCTGTTGGTATTTTGGCATTTGTTCTGGGCTCGCTGCTTATTATTAACTAATTTAGTAATACAATTTGTATTTACTTGTTGTATTTATAGCTTTTTAATTTTTGCAATTTTGTTGCCAAGATATTTTATTTGATAACCATAAGTCCGACTTTGTGACAGTTAATGTTCGCCAAATGGATATCGTTATTATATTGAAGTAATATATGGTTGTAATTTTTTGTTTTATATATTTCTGGAACTTTTGTGAATATTTTACCTTTGACACCAACATTACTGGGGATTTAAAAAACATTTTTATTCCGGAATAATGGCGAATATCGTTCGCCATGGTGATTATTTATTGACATCGTCTCTCCTATGTCACCAGCAGTGTCAAGACGAATACAGATATACCTTATTTGCCTANGTGATTATTTATTGACATCGTCTCTCCTATGTCACCAGCAGTGTCAAGACGAATACAGATATACCTTATTTGCCTAAATTGGTCCAGCTGTTTGGGCTCTAGAAAGATACTAATGCGTACAAATACATACAAACACACGAAGACCATTATCGGCTGTTCACATTTAAGTAAGTACTTTTCAAATACTATTTTCTTTAAAATAAAACACTGCTTGTTAATTTCGTATTTGCTTCCTAATTCACTGACGTACGTACTCCAAGTTTANGTGATTATTTATTGACATCGTCTCTCCTATGTCACCAGCAGTGTCAAGACGAATACAGATATACCTTATTTGCCTGAATTGGTCCAGCTGTTTGGGCTCTAGAATGATACTAATGTGTACAAATACATACAAACACACGAAGACCATTATCGGCTGTTCACATTTAAGTAAGTACTTTTCAAATACTCTTTTCTTTAAAATAAAACACTGCTTGTTAATTTCGTATTTGCTTCCTAATTCACTGACGTACGTACTCCAAGTTTAGTTGCCAGCGAATTTAGTAAAATAGTTTCATATCATGAAACTACATTACGAGTATTGTGTTTACATGTATAGCAGATTAAGGTGTCACGTTTCTGCTTTATTCGCACAACAGTACGAATCAGCTCATTAGTAATAATTTTTTGTATGTAAAGCCCTAATTTTGGCTTCGCTATAGTCAGGTGAAAAATTATATACAGTTACTTCATTAAGTTCAAATCCTCTACTTTATGACATAGAGCTGTACTGTTCTCTCGCGTTGTTAGGGGTTTAGTTATTTTGTCTGTGTGATTGATATACCATGGGCAATCTTCCTACGTGTAGTCGAATTTTGTCTGACGCAGGTGTATTTCGTGCTGGCAATATAATTAATGCATTTTTATATGAAAAAAATAATCAAAAAAATATATGTATATTGTCTTGTTAACACGTTCTAAATTATCATGTATTGTGGTGTGGGTGGAAAGAAACCACAATAAAAAAATTTATTTATAATACTGTGGCTCAAACATTGTTCACTGCTGGCGTATCACCGTTCTATAAATGGTCGTTGCTAGTATACCGACTTTATTTTGAGCCAATCGTGTAGGATCTGTTAGGTATTTATAATACACGTACTCATCAGACTAAAAATTTTCCTGCTACGATAGCTTACACGAAGGAGAAATAGCTTAAAGAGTTTTTATGTATTCCTCGGTTTAGTTTTCGATCAATATATATATGTTTATGAACATAATGCCTTGCATATAGTGTTATTATTTCAGCAGTTATTAACATGATTTTAAGGGATAACCAAAGCTTAATCAAATATATATTTCGCAAAAAATAATTATGTAATTTTAGTACTATGCACATACGAGTATACTGCAAGTGCATATTAACAAGGACACAGTTAATTTGCCTGTT
The DNA here is from genome assembly GCA_002778355.1 of Clitarchus hookeri. Classification (NCBI taxonomy): domain Eukaryota; kingdom Metazoa; phylum Arthropoda; class Insecta; order Phasmatodea; family Phasmatidae; genus Clitarchus; species Clitarchus hookeri. Next base: position 291,216 of record NQII01004520.1, read on the forward strand.
TTTATTTTGGGTAAAACTCAACAATAAAGAACATTATATTTTGGGTGTAGTATATGCTATAACGACTTTGACAAACATATATAAGCAATGGATGATAATGCAGTGTTGGAAAGAAAAACGCGTTTATAACTTAATTTAGATGTCATTTAGTTTGCAGCCTAGTTCATTTTCAAACCTGGAAAAATTTTATTCATCAAAACTTGTATTCTCTTTAGGTCTAAACGTGTACTTTTTGTTTTGGTTTTTCATAGTATGATTTTCATGATTGCACAAAAAACATCAACGCTCAAAAATATTTCATAACAAAAAAATATTTATATGATGTTCACATGAGTATGAAGGTTTTTAGATTATTTTAAACAGTAACACAATATTATTTGGCAAACATTCCATTCGCCAGTCGGACTTTGAAGACAGTAGAATAAGAAAACTTCTTTTAGAGGACTAAGAGTCGTGTCATATGTAATTTAGACATATAGTTGAGTGGCGTTTGAAAATTCAGTAACAAAATCAAATAACGATTCTGTTGTTGTGAATACACAGATTAATTTAACGGCAGTAAGTATGTACGTGTCTCAGACTGCTAAATATAAGAAACGACCACATACTCATTTAAATATACTAACAAATTAAAGCTTAGGACAATTAAAATAATAAACCAAAAAATACAAAAATCAAATTTTTTATTGATATAGAAATTTCAAATGTAAATTTGCGTCCCGCTTCAGAAGGTTAGTCAAGTGAACCCTGACCTTTCAAACTCAGTCATTGGACAGACAAACCCCCCCTGTGCTGCTCACCGGGAGAGAGCTAATTTCATATGCGAGTGCACTTTAATGACTGTTTCGATAATAGCTCGGCTCACGTCCGTTTTGTTGTAACGCAAGTGTATCCCTGCATTGCGTAGAGAAAAACAANCACGTCCGTTTTGTTGTAACGCAAGTGTATCCCTGCATTGCGTAGAGAAAAACAAAAGCGCACAAATCTGATCGGAAACGGTACATATTTCTGTTTTGACGTGGACAAAAATGTAACTCAATAATAAAATTCTTACTGTATACGTAATTAATAAAACGTTTCCTTGCGGAAATTTTCCTTAATAGAGTGTATAATACGGAAGAAATTTCTCAGTGTCTCAGACTGTTCAATTACTTATCTTCAACGACTTAGAGAATCTGGATTTTGTGACATTTAAAGTGCCTGTATTCCCTACGGTAATTTAAAACAGGATAATTATTCCTGTAACGATTTAAACGTAAACAACGTCGTGTAATTTTCTTCTCAAACATAATTGTTGTATTTTACAGCTCAGAAAGTTGTCGTATACTCAGTTTATTAAGGTAATATACTATAAACATTACCGAATGCCACATATTAATGTTTACACTCTTTGAAGTTTGAATAACACAAAAACTATTAAACACAATCTGAAGGGGNCCGAATGCCACATATTAATGTTTACACTCTTTGAAGTTTGAATAACACAAAAACTATTAAACACAATCTGAAGGGGGTTGCTTGTATTTGACGCTATAAGGATAACGTTGGGTGCGTCCGAATGTTACTAAACGTTTTCTAAGTTCAAAATGTCCGCCATCAGTAGCAAGTAAATGTCTGCTATGCTGCAGGACAGAGCGACAAATAGTCGATATAGTTTCCACAGGCGGTCAAAATAGCGTCTATCATGGCATCCGTTGTTCGTGGCTTTGTGACATACGCNAAATAGTCGATATAGTTTCCACAGGCGGTCAAAATAGCGTCTATCATGGCATCCGTTGTTCGTGGCTTTGTGACATACGCAGAATTTTTCAGAGTTTCCCACACATACTTATCTAACGACGTTAAATCAGGAGACCTGGGTGGATACTAAACACTTCCTCGTTGTCCTATCCACCTCCCAACAAATATATCATCCAGCAGAGACCGTAAGTTTCGATTGTAATGCGGCGCTGAATCGTCCTGCTGGAAAAAGCAATCGCCATCTCAGTAGACGTGGTGAACAGTAGGCAAAATGTTTCCTGCCACATTGTACGGTAACCTACACCGGTCACCATTTGATCAAAAAATAATGTACCCACAGNGCTGGCAATATAATTAATGCATTTTTATATGAAAAAAATAATCAAAAAAATATATGTATATTGTCTTGTTAACACATTCTAAATTATCATGTATTGTGGTGTGGGTGGAAAGAAACCACAATAAAAATTTTAATTTATAATACTGTGGCTAAAACATTGTTCACTGCTGGCGTATCACCGTTCTATAAATGGTCTTTGCTAGTATACCGACTTTATTTTGAGCCAATCGTGTAGGATCTGTTAGGTATTTATAATACACGTACTCATCAGANTTGCTAGTATACCGACTTTATTTTGAGCCAATCGTGTAGGATCTGTTAGGTATTTATAATACACGTACTCATCAGACTAAAAATTTTCCTGCTACGATAGCTTACACGAAGGAGAAATAGCTTAAAGAGTTTTTATGTATTCCTCGGTTTAGTTTTCGATCAATATATATATGTTTATGAACATAATGCCTTGCATATAGTGTTATTATTTCAGCAGTTATTAACATGATTTTAAGGGATAACCAAAGCTTAATCAAATATATATTTCGCAAAAAATTATTATGTAATTTTTGTACTATGCACATACGAGTATACTGCAAGTGCATATTAACAAGGACACAGTTTNCAAAAAATTATTATGTAATTTTTGTACTATGCACATACGAGTATACTGCAAGTGCATATTAACAAGGACACAGTTTATTTTCCTGTTTTTATTTTGGGTAAAACTCAACAATAAAGAACATTATATTTTGGGTGTAGTATATGCTATAAAGACTTTGACAAACATATATAAGCAATGGTGATAATGCAGTGTTGGAAAGAAAAACGCGTTTATAACTTAATTAAGATGTCATTTAGTTTGTAGCCTAGTTCATTTTCAAACCTGGAAAAATTTTATTCATCAAAACTTGAATTCTCTTTAGGTCTAAATGTGTACTTTTTGTTTTGGTTTTTCATAGTATCANGTACTTTTTGTTTTGGTTTTTCATAGTATGATTTTCATGATTGCACAAAAAACATCAACGCTCAAAAATATTTCATAACAAAAAAATATTTATATGATGTTCACATGAGTATGAAGGTTTGTAGATTATTTTAAACAGTAACACAATATTATTTGGCAAACATGCCATTCGCCAGTCGGACTTTGAAGACAGTAGAATAAGAAAACTTCTTTTAGAGGACTAAGAGTCGTGTCATATGTAATTTAGACATATAGTTGAGTGGCGTTTGAAAATTCAGTAACAAAATCAAATAACGATTCTGTTGTTGTGAATACACAGATTAATTTAACGGCAGTAAGTATGTACGTGTCTCAGACTGCTAAATATAAGAAACGACCACATACTCATTTAAATATACTAACAAATTAAAGCTTAGGACAATTAAAATAATAAACCAAAAAATGCAAAAATTAAATTTTTAATTGATATAGAAATTTCAAATGTAAATTTGCGTCCCGCTTCAGAAGGTTAGTCAAGTGAACCCTGACCTTTCAAACTCAGTCAATTGGACAGACAAACCCCCTCTGTGCTGCTCACCGGGAGAGAGCTAATTTCATATGCGAGTGCACTTTAATGACTGTTTCGATAATAGCTCGGCTCACGTCCGTTTTGTTGTAACGCAAGTGTATCCCTGCATTGCGTAGAGAAAAACAAAAGCGCACAAATCTGATCGGAAACGGTACATATTTCTGTTTTGACGTGGACAAAAATGTAACTCAATAATAAAATTCTTACTGTATACGTAATTAATAAAACGTTTCCTTGCGGAAATTTTCCTTAATAGAGTGTATAATACGGAAGAAATTTCTCAGTGTCTCAGACTGTTCAATTACTTATCTTCAACGACTTAGAGAATCTGGATTTTGTGACATTTAAAGTGCCTGTATTCCCTACGGTAATTTAAAACAGGATAATTATTCCTGTAACGATTTAAACGTAAACAACGTCGTGTAATTTTCTTCTCAAACATAATTGTTGTATTTTACAGCTCAGAAAGTTGTCGTATACTCAGTTTATTAAGGTAATATACTATAAACATTACCGAATGCCACATATTAATGTTTACACTCTTTGAAGTTTGAATAACACAAAAACTATTAAACACAATCTGAAGGGTGTTGCTTGTATTTGACGCTATAAGGATAACGTTGGGTGCGTCCGAATGTTACTAAAAGTTTTCTAAGTTCAAATTGTCCGCCATCAGTAGCAAGTAAATGTCTGCAATGCTGCAGGACAGAGCGACAAATAGTCGATATAGTTTCCACTGGCGGTCAAAATAGCGTCTATCATGGCATCCGTTGTTCGTGGCTTTGTGACATACACAGAATTTTTCAGAGTTTCCCACACATACTTATCTAACGACGTTAAATCAGGAGACCTGGGTGGATACTAAACACTTCCTCGTTGTCCTATCCACCTCCCAACAAATATATCATCCAGCAGAGACCGTAAGTTTCGATTGTAATGTGGCGCTGAATCGTCCTGCTGGAAAAAGCAATCGCCATCTCAGCAGACGTGGTGAACCGAAGGCAAAATGTTTCCTGCCACATTGTACGGTAACCTACACCGGTCACCATTTGATCAAAAAATAATGGACCCACAGNAGGCAAAATGTTTCCTGCCACATTGTACGGTAACCTACACCGGTCACCATTTGATCAAAAAATAATGTACCCACAGACATACCACACCATACTGTCAACACAGGACGATTAACTGTTTCCTCTACCACATTGTGAAGACTTTCATCGGCTCAGTACACACAGTTGTGGCGGTTGACTGCTCCTTCCAATGTAAAGGTTGCCTCATCGGAGTAAACAATCATATCTGTAAATATTCATTGTCATTGCACATGTCCACAACCCACTCACAAATTTCAACACTCTTATTTGAGTTGTCTTCATTCATTGTGCAAAGAAACGCGGGAATAAAGGGCCTCCACTTTTAATACTTGCTTTAAAATGAGATGGACACTTATTTACTGACACCTGACTCATGCGTAGCTTAGCGCAGAGACTTAGACTTCGCGGGGTAACATGTGAATTGGTGCAGTACAGTCCCACGTTTCTTTGTCCGTTGTCGTTCTCTTCCTGCCGTACCGTCATATATTCACGGTTCACACAGTTACATCCCTCTCAAACTTACCACTTAATCGTGCCATTGTACACGTGATGGAGGGGTAATGTCGTATTCTTCCCTCCATCGTCTCTGCATGTAAATCAGGTTCTCACATTTCATAAAAACTTCAAAATGCACTTATGTTGTTCTAAACAAAACATTGTCACCCCCACTATTTCCTCTATAAATGCAGTGGTGCCACGCGTTGCTGCAAACAGAAATGACAACAGCATTGTGGCCACATGTGCTTGCACATGTTAGTCTTTATGGTTTCAAATACACAGAGCATTTTAAGATTGTTTTTAATTGGTTCTCTGTTATTAACATACAGACAGTGTAAACATTAATTTGGGACATGCGGTACTTACTGTAATTAAAAGTGTAACTACAAGTATGTAGNACATACAGACAGTGTAAACATTAATTTGGGACATGCGGTACTTACTGTAATTAAAAGTGTAACTACAAGTATGTAAGTTTAGTGGTGGTCTGATTGGGAAACGTTTAAATTGTATGTCATCTGCCAGTCTTATTCAGTGGAATTATCAAACAGTAATTCCTAAATCATTTCCAATAGAGTGACTCAAATACTGTCTAGAAACATAGCCCTCGAAATATTTGTAAGTATTTTTCAGACATATTTCCAACTTGACAATATGCCACTCCTCGAGCAGGAATCTCCAAATATTTAATAATAACTAACTTGCAAAAAGTTTGCTTCTGGAGAAAACAAAGCCGTTCTTACATGTATACTGTATGGAAGGCTTCTACTTCTGTATATTGGCTCAGTTAGACCCAACTAGCCAAAAAATTATTTATATTGACTTGGGATGTCAACATTGCTATCTGGTAACACCATTAACTGACGACAGACTACTGGGCATGTAAGTGGCGAGGATAGATCTCGTTCTGTCTACTATACTAACTCGTTATCGTTTGCAGGCAGAAAATCTTCATTAGTTAATAAAGCATCACTGTTTCTGCAATACGTTCATCACCTATTGATACAAATCCTCATTTAGATCTCCTATGTTGTTATCGCCTTCCAAAACGAGTTCACAAAACTTAATTCGCATCTCAGTCTTAACTTTCACTGGCGTGGTCTCATATGTTTATCTGTTTATGCTGTCAACTTACACTGTCCCTGATTTGATAATTGTTATGGAAATGCCTAGAATATCTGTTCTGACCACTGTTATGGTCGCCCACTTGCCGACCATCATCCGGCAAAGGACTTCGTTCAGAATGCCCTCCCCATCTTTGCATCGATTTCTTGATACACCAAATGTACCTGTAAGCAGAGTGGTACCTTTCTCCCAGCTGTCCTCCTCATACCTGTTGTGTGCATGTATCCTGATGGATTTGAATTCTCACCGATCTCTTGATTCGTGCCTTCCTGTGTTACTGAATTCTGCTGTGTATGAGAGGAATGGGCTCTTAACTGACCAAGTTGCCCACACGCCTAGAATTTCTAATACCTGGGTGGCCGTGGGCGCCGTGGGCACTGTCTGAACTTGGTGATAATGTCCCTAATGGCAGTATCCATTATTTCAGGAATTCTTCGACATTTCCCCTTTTGTTAGCCTGGATTATTTTTACTATCTATACAGAATACTGGAACAGTGTCATCTGCTCTTCCGACACCACCTACAGTGCTCGGACTTGTCGATCATCCACATGAACGATTGCTTAAGCACCCAAATGCATAAATATCCTTTGCTTTCTCATAACAACTAGCATCAATTGAATCAGTCCCACGATGGCTTGTAATAATTTATTATCATTGCTTCCCTGGTCGTTGAATTTGCCTCGATTGTTCAACGGGGTGAGTATGTCGTCAAAACTAGACACCAAAGCGCAGCTGTAGGGCCCACGCCAAAGGGGAGTACTCCAATCGATTTGTTTTTGGCAGGGTATTTAATATTCTACGTGCTGGACCCCATAGCATAGGTGCAAGTAATAATAAGCGTTGTTCTTCTGCCGAGACATTACTACTGATAATAAGAAAGTAATGTTAATTAAACCGGGTATAGTTGCGTAATAAATATTATTAAAATAATCGCAGACAATGGAATAATATCAAAAATGTATTCTCTTATTTGTCTGCGTCTAGTGATGAATGTTATTTTAGAAAACATAAGAAAGCACTGTTGTTCCACTCCAAATCATACACTCAAGTTGTTTGTCTACCATTTCACAAACAATACAAATTTTGTGACTTTTCATTTCTGTAGCACTGTAAATTTTCTGGTCGAATTTGTCTTCTTAAGCACCATAATCATAGTTTCACTTATAACAATTTGGTTTAAAAAATACATTTTCCTACAACTCTTTGATCACGAAAATTATGAGTCTTACAAATAAAAGGCTAATTCAACAAGACCAGTACCAGCAACAGCAGTGATAACTTGGAGGCCAAAACGATAAAGAAAATAAACTAGTTTGTAACTTTCCTCACACTAGCTTAAATAAACTTTTATCACCCTTACTAACATTGGTACTAAAATACTATATTCCCAAAACATTTGCGTAGGTAGTACTTTCGTATCTGTTATATCCTTGTGTAATGTTGAACGTTACATTAAGAAAGCTCATTCACGATCGCTATCGGCTGTTCACGCTTTAGTGAGAATTTTTGAGGCCCTAGTTTCTTTTTTCCTGTCAGCCAATTTTTTATCCTTGCGCAACTTCTGAAAATAAATATTACTCTGTAGGTAATAAACACAGTTTATAAATTTCACCCTACTCGAAAGTTAACTTTTATGGCTACAATAGAATATGTTTATTTTCTATTATTCCAAATGAGATGGCTTCAAAAAATGCTTATATGAATAGTCTTCTCTTATATCAAATTGATTTATGAAGGTCACAGTTGTATACGGAAAATAATGTCGCTCACGAGGCCAAACAAAATTCAACAAGACCTTAGCATGACTTGGAGCCTAAATGATAAACAAAATAAATTACTACATATCTTCGTTCACTAACCGTGACTTGCTTAACCATTTTTTTTTCTTCCTTACTAACGTAAGTATTATAACTACCAGTATTTCGGTAAAATATGCGCAAATCGTGTTTATTTTTTTCTTTCTGTTATACACAGGTACCATTTAAGATGTTATCCTAAGGAAGCTCACGCACAATCGCTACAATTTAAAAAGGATTTTAGTGTGTTCCTCACGGAGCATCCACCTATGCTCGGAGTTAGGGTAGTGCAAGTAATTTCGGAGGCTGCAGAGACAACTAAAGTAAACTTAACAAATAAGTCTTTAACCACCGTGTGAGTTAAGTGAGTTGGAAATGAGACAGTAACGGAATGTAATTGGGGGGAGGAGGGTTGGTAGATTGAGGCCAAAGGAAAGCTGCGAGAAAAAGACAAAATCTACCACGTCCCTTACATGCGAAAATAGTACGTAATATCGCAGACACCAGGTCGCCTTGGTGGAAGACCACCGCGCCGGTGTGTTACCCACGCAGCTACAGCTACCTAATAGGATGGGAGCGTTCTGGTCTCGCTATCGGTGTAAAGCAGGTCTCATCTGTTTGGCAGAAGTATGTAGATACTCGACTACTTCGCGGTACTAAATTTTACTACGCTACACTCGACACTTTTCTACATACAAGAGAGGCGACGGCATATTCGTTGGCTGCTACCACAACCAAACTCTATTGCCTTGTTAGGCGCGGCTCCAAGGCATAGGCAAAAGGTGTAAAACCAGTTCCAAATCCTGCAGGACATAAAGAACTTGAATATAAACTATACCTTCCTCACACACTAGTTTGTTACTGTATTGTTCCTAAACTAAAAGGGATGTTTTATTTTGGAACATTGTAAGAGCTCCTAGCTACTTAGAAATTAAATAGATTTTTATGATGCTCATTAAAAAAAAGTGTTAAGGCGGGATGTTTACAAAAATTATGAGCATCATCGCCCCTATGTTCAATACACAGATTTTGACGCTCAGCGTCCAAACTGTGACCCATATTATAATTTTTTTTTCTCTTATTAAACACTGCAAAATAACCCTCGACAACGCTAGGTGTTACTTCGTCGAAATTACTTTACTGAAAACAGTTTTAAACATTGATTCAATGGTTTACTTTATTTCATCCTCTTAGAGTACAGTTACGTATGTACACTACAAATGGTACTAATAAATTCAGTTGTATAGTACATTTCAATTAACTTATGAACGCAATAAAGAAGCAAGAATTCTTAATATTAAAAGTTATACATGTATTATTCAGATAAAAAAATATCTAGTACACCATTTAACAAACAGAAATAGTATTACTATTTTTAACTGACATCGTCTACACATTCTACTAAAAATATTTACATTATTAAATGTTTTGTAACACACTTTGAACAGTAAATGGAATAAAGCTTTCATTAATTAAACTTAAATGAACATGCCACCCAAAATTTTTGAGTAGGTACGTGAAGGATAATGAGAGCCGACAAAAAGACAGCATTGCATTGTTTAAACATGAAATGGCTGCTCATGAAGAATCGGTAAGTACTGNAATGAGAGCCGACAAAAAGACAGCATTGCATTGTTTAAACATGAAATGGCTGCTCATGAAGAATCGGTAAGTACTGCTCGTTCAGCCAACTGCTAGTACTGCTGGAGTAAATTATCATTTGCCACCTCTCCAGCAATACCACAACGCACGAATAAAACCATATGTAAACTAGTTATGATTGTACACTCTCGAACGAACGATATTAGTTTTTCGAAAATGACTGTTAATGTCACTAGAATGGTCGTGCTCATTATGGTTATTGCTTCTCTTTTTATGTGCTAATACTTGAATCAGCTTCAACGAATTTTTGCGGCCTAGGCACCAAACCAAGAAACTTTGGTATATGGAAAAATCGCTCCCTCGAACTGTTCAATAAGACAAGAAAATTCTAGTGTTTCCGCATGTTATTTCGCGGTATAGAACTTTTCCCAGGTCTGCGATCCCCAGGTTATCATATAAGAAAATGTTCTGTTTAACATCAAAAACTCAGGAAAAGCAAACGAATGTTAGGCTATGTTATACACACGAACGGAAAGAAAGTTATGCCGATTTCCGTTCACAATAGAGTCATCTTGAATTTTTTTTGTGTTAGCTCTACGTCACAACATATTTATTCATACAACCAGAGATTTCACGCGAGACGTATTTTAACAATAGGACAGAAACGAATGTGTTGGGTGGAAGAATTCGACCGAAGGGAAATGCAGGAACGGAAAAGGCAAAGAAAAAAACACAAATACTACATGAATAAATTCACGAAGGGCGGGATTGTGTGCTTGCAAAGATTTGCTCGCCGCTTCGCCGTCTGCGGGCGGCTGTCGAACGGGATAAAGGAAAAAACTACTTCAGTAGCGATGTGTCTGCTGGGAAAGAAGACCTTTGGAGGGAGGGGGGACTATAGGGGCTTCTACTGTTAGCGCCACAACTGCTGGCTGGTGAATTTACGATTAGAGAGGTGCGGCCGGCGAAGGGAGAGCTAGCTGCACACTCAGCCCGCCGCAGCCTGGTGCCTTGCTAAAAACATTAGTCTCCGTATTATCAGTTGCGCGTTTGCCGAGGCGCGCCGAATATTTTTGTAATCGTTTGTACACAGCCGGGCTGTCGCTAATACCAGCTACCGCTGGCTGGGCCGCACCGTCGGACCCAGCGCTGGCTTAAAGGGGGGCGAGCCACCAGGATTTGTGGTGCGTACAGCTTGAAGTAATGAGTTCATACTAAGGACGAGGCCACCTGAGAATGACGAGACGACATTTTCCAGTTCAGTAGTATTAAGTACAGTGTTACTGTAGGGAAAAATATCTTAATACTAGCTCCCATATAAGGCCTATTACAAGTATAGGTGGCTCAAGGTTAACTGAGCACATTTAAAAGCTTTGTTTCAGATTTACTTTTCTCCTAATGTTATATTCTCGTGTCATATTCACAGTTTACTTTGTCATGGGCCTAGTGACTTTATTCTTGCTCTAGTCAAGTGAGAAAGTGAAATTTTTAGGAATCTTATTGTGTTAGTGATGTAACATTTTGTACTCTAATGTGTATAAAGTATAAAAACTATAAACTTAATTTGACATAAACTTAAACAGCACACTCGCATGACAACGTATGTTTCTTAATTAACTGTTAACTTAACTCGGAACATGCATGCCAGTGTCTACGGCATCATCTATGCAGGTAACGTCAGTTTCTAAACTGCTCACTTTACCGTAAACCGTCTATACCAGGTTGTAGCACTACTTTCTGAAATTGTTTTGTAGCATTGTAAACTGCCAAATATAGGGTAACTATTAAATACGGTCTGCTTTATGACGAATGATTAGGCCATACTTTTCATATGAGTGGAGAAGGAAGAGATTTCATCATCCACTTCCATCAAAATTTGTTTGTCAGAGTTTCGTTTGTAATAATACACTGTAACACGAGTAATGTAAACCAAAATATAACAACACATGCCCGGGAATAGTTTCATAACACGTACGTTGTTCACGTGGTCTTTTGAGAAGTGGTGATCCAGTGGTTGGTTCAGCCTGGACCAGGCTCGAGCATGTGCGGTGCAACATTAGCAAAGTTGGCAGCGGAGAAAGCCAGATTACACGATATTGCACAACGCCGAAATCAGACGTCCGATCAGAAAATATCAAATCCGATTGATATTTGCGCTACAAGTGAATGAAGTCTTTCTGATAAGCGCGGAGGCCATTTCGGACTACAGCACGATCATCTAGTATCACAGCAAAATGTCATCCAAGAACAGCGCTGGAACCAGTTACGTCTAAAGCGGAATTAACTGAGTACCATTTTTAAAATTAACATCTTCAGACACTCTCATTTTGTGGTTGCATATGTATTTAGCATAACAACTATTTCGAGTATTGACATTAATGCTGGGAGGAAGTAAGGTAGAGTGTTACATGTCTTAAATGATTATAGAAATTATAATAGCATTTTGCAAATTTGTGACGAACAATAATATTTTTATACATATTAGCATAACAGTTCGCCAACTAGGAACATGTTCGTCTTTCTAACAAGTTGGCAGTCGTTAGATCGGCGTAGGTACAGGATTCATTGCGTGTACTGCTAGGTTAACATTCACGGTTACTTCACACTTTTCTGAAACTCTGCTAAAGTTTTACATTTGGTTACGGATTGCGTATCCTTCCGCTACATTTTAACTTAAACACTGCCGTGTAACTTATACGTTTTAACAGTGAATACTTTGTTCGCTGTTTTCAGCTGTTCAAAGAATTCCGTCATATTTCAAGAACCATTTCGAACGAATTTTCACAATGTTAGGTCTATAAATATATTTAGGTCAGCTTTATGACATTTTAACTATGTCTGTATTGACGATAATTATTATGGTTTTTAATTTTCCTTTTTAACATATTTATAATACACGAAAAGCACATTACTCGTAATACACGTTAAAGTTTTGCCGCCATTGTGTTTAACCCTTTTACAACTGTGGGGGAATTCAACTGTAGTAATTAACCTCTTGTTATTTATATGTGTAAAAGGCCGGCCTCAGTTGGAATAAATATTAAAACGAAGGAACAACCAGTCCAACGAAAATACACAGTAAATTCAAGCACGCAACTCGTTTCGCTTATTTTTTGTACGTAGCAGCGACAAAATTAAAAGATAGTGGTGAACATGCACACAAATAGGCCTACCGTAACCTTATTCCGCTCATATTTATATGCATTGGTACATACTGTTTTCTAGATTTATTACATTATTTATTTAAATTTATCTGGCCAGGCTTAAAATTTTGTTGGGATTGTGGCAAACATTTATATTACAGAAACGCAAGCACGTTACATATTTGTTTCAAACACCTAGAGCAAAGATACAACGTTGTGATAAATAAACACATGTGAATTAAAAAAAAAATGAATTTCGAGAAAAAAAAACCGTTTTCAGTTAAAACGTATAAATTTTGCACGTCCAATTTTTGCAATCACATGCACACACACACACACACACTGGGCCACAGCGTAACGTACAAGCAACAATACTCTTTNTGGGCCACAGCGTAACGTACAAGGAACAATACTCTTTCACACACAGCGGTCACGACGCACGTTACTGTATACATATTTATTCCTGCCGTAGAAAAACATATTTATCACAACATCGTAACTTGCCTACGTAGGTTTAAAAAACAAGACGTGTTCAAAATTAATGTGTTAATTTTAAATATTTTTCACAACAAAATAAATTAAAGCTTCGTTCAACATTTCACCATGTCATGTCGCCCGTCGCCAATTCTGCCAACTTCAGATTTATAACCGTCCCGTCACCACATCTAAATATATTATAGTAATTTTTCAAACAATAAAATCTCGCTTTAGTTGAAAATTAAAAATTCAAAAATTATTATTTTTGCTGTAATAAGTATTAAATTTGCTAAAACTAAAAACATATGTAATTTTCCTGCTACTACCAGCGGTGTGAAACTTCCCGAGAGAGAAAGAAAGAGAAAGAGCAACACGCTCCGCTTCACCTATTCAAGTTTCTTCCTTGGATAAAAAAAAAAAAACTCCAAGTCATTAGGGCCTACGCAACGTAATTTGCGCTGATATTTTTATCTGTAGCAATGAAATATATTTTATTCAGTGCTACCTACAAATTTTAATGTAACAAAAGGCAATGTTTAATTTTTAAATACCGTACCAAATACTGGGTTAAAATAATATTATAACTGTGAATTATTTTTTACTAGCCGTTGCCAACACATCGCTGCTCTCGCTGTTTCTAATTCGTATTTAATACGAAATAAATATTACATGTTATTGTAGATACTAATATAAAGTTTCATTTATTCAGGAATACAATACCGTAATTTTAATCACAGTGTTATATGTTTGTGGTATACAGTTATTTAAAAAAATAGGTAGACATATTACTCCTAGGGTGATTTTTCTAAGGTTCGTTTCAAAACATCAGAAGAAACCGTGAATGGACAATGAAAATCAAAGTCTAAATTCAAAAATGTCAAAATTAAACAAACGCACGCGTTTCTCTGCTATGAAATAATTTTATTTGTAGTCTCCTCTTGAGAAATGCATCTCCCTCAGTAGCGAAAATTAAACTTGTTTGTTGTCGTCACTAAGAGAGTAACAGATAAGAACATAACTGTAAAACTAGTTCTTATAAGTGGCTTTAATGGGCAAAGTCATTAAGTTATGTTTGAAAACCGGGTTACCCAGGTATATGTATGTCGCTTTTAAGGTGCGTGTGTATTTGAAATCAATATATAAATACCTCTCTTGTAATCCAACCATCATAAATCAGAAGCTTTAACAAGTAAAAAAGCAGGAAAGATATTAAAGTTGAATACATATTTGTGGAATTCCGTTTCCATCATTCGCCGGAGAAAAGAAGACGCCTAAACCCATCCGTTAAATAATAATGAAAATATATTTAGTAAAAATTTGTTACCTAAATTATACAATTTTACAAGTTCACCGACCAGTAGGCCAGATTTATCAACCTTCTCTAAACGCGAGATTGCATCAGTGGTTCATCGGATATTCACGCTACGAGAATCTACTTTCATGGCAATTTCTTACAAAGATATATCATTCCCTTTAACATTTATAAATGTGGTCGTTTCTGAAACGACCTAAACTTTAAAAGTCCATAAATGTGGAAATGGTTTCTCAGTACGTACTTAAGTAGAAGGAAATAAGGAAGTTTGAGGCACCGGGAGCTGGGATCTGAGCTTGGAGCTGTCCATGCACTCTCATTCTGGTCAGCCGGCGGCCATATTGTCCGCCATGTTGGATGTCGTTGACCTTTGAACTTTGACCCAGTGACCTTTGACCTCGAAAATGCAAAATGGTAAAAAAAATCGTAAACGTCCCACTAAAATCATAAAAAATGCATTAAAAATTATTTTNCCTCGAAAATGCAAAATGGTAAAAAAAATCGTAAACGTCCCACTAAAATCATAAAAAATGCATTAAAAATTATTTTAAAAATCATTAACAAATATTAAAAATTATTCAAAAATAACAAAAAAATTTGTTTAAAAAAACTTACATTTGCAGAGTTTTCCCCAGCACCGCCCACAACTCTCTCTACTCTCCTCATAAACACCAACCATGTTTCCCATTCTATCTTATGCAGCCATCTTGGTTTTTTGTTTGTCATTTGTTTATACATTGCTGCAGGACGCCATCTTAGATNCATTCTATCTTATGCAGCCATCTTGGTTTTTTGTTTGTCATTTGTTTATACATTGCTGCAGGACGCCATCTTAGATTTCATATGTTTTCATGACCTAGGTTGTGCTAGTGTATTAATTCACCCACCAGCCGAGTTGTAGATTTAGCCACCAGGAGTCAGCTCCATTTGTTAAGGTTTTAAAGTATTGGTTGCGCTGTCGGTGCCCTCCATGCTGGATTCTATTTTCAACACATAGGTGGTGTTCATTTCTCGATTATGCCGCCTGCTATCGGCCTAAACCGAATGGTGATATTCACCATTCCTGCTAAGTATGTAAACTATTNTTCTCGATTATGCCGCCTGCTATCGGCCTAAACCGAATGGTGATATTCACCATTCCTGCTAAGTATGTAAACTATTATATTATTATTTTTTGTTTTATTCTAAAATGCCAGCATTTTTATTTAAAATGATTTATATTTAAACAAAGGAGTTTTTAAAATTAATAAAACACAACACGTTTTTTACATAAAATTGATTGTATGCATAGTAAAATATACATAATCAGCAAAAAAAAAATATATTTTTATTAACCTTCTTCGAACAGAATTCGAAAACTTCGGGTCGATTCGGACGATTTTGTGTGAAATCGTAGCTACCCGATTCCCGGTACAAGGATGCAGTGTACCATTTGCACAGCAGCTGCATGTTATTTAGTGCGCAGGGCCAGTTAGGTCCTGACCTGTCGCAGACAAGACGAAGTGACTCGTCGTACATTTTAAAGAGTTTGCAAAGCGAAGGACATCCATACTCAGCCTGCACATCAATAATCACCACTTCAAATTTACACAAGTTCCTAAGTCATTTTTTCTGCTCAAGTCCTGCTACGTAAATTGGAGCCTTCGGATACTGCATCTGCATGTCGCTCAGCGCATTTCCCATCTGATGGTATGGAATCTTGCCTTCGTCCCATTCCAGTCCATGGTAGTACTTGCTCAGCCAGGTGTTTGTTTTCTTGCTCTTCTCATCCAGCAGTTTTTAGGGGTATGGAGGTCGGAAGTTGCGGGTTCGTGTTTTACCACCATCGCCGTAGGTCACTGCGATCTCCTTGAGCATGAAACCGTTTTGGCTCTGGAAACCCTGTAGATCACAGTACATCGTGAATTCGATTCTGCGATCGATTACAATTGAGGTAATACGCTCGTCCTGTTTACTCACAGGGAATACCATGAGCGAGGCCAATCTCTTGGAAGTATGAAGACTCAATAACGTGGATTTGGTAGGTCCAATATATGCATTTTGTGATTGAGTGTTCATCTGATATGCCAGCAGGTACTGCCTATTTTTAAAGTTCATGTTAAACGGATAGCTTTCGCTATTAAAAAACATTTTCACATTTTGTAATTGACATGATCGAACTGCGAACGACAAATTCTCTCAACATTCTGCTGTCTTCTGGTCTGTAGCCCGACGATGAAGTACCTCGGTTTCTCAGAAGCAAAGCTGGACTTCACCATCCTGTAGATGCGCTGGCTTACTTGCAATCCTGTGTATGATCGAGACTCCATGACCTGAAAGCCACATCGATGTTTTTGTCATCTACCACATTCTTCAAAATTTCTATGTGTTCTGCAGTGCTCAACTGCACATGAGGCAACATCGATTCTATAAACTGTAGTTTCAGTTCCACTGCTTCTAGGTTTTCACTCGTACCCACGATGGTGTCTACATGCATATTAGCCAGAAGCAGCACCAGTTCCTGTTTCAAATTGAAGATAACTAGTCTGTAGTCTTCGGAAAATCCCAATAGCATGGAGAGCGGGATGCACACTGCGGGATGCACACTTCTAACTTGCCTCCAGAGTATATAGGAACACTGAAATCATCTTCGATTCCCCAGCCTGCCATCTTGACTGTAGATAGCTCATTCCATGTGAGCGAAAGTAATTGTTGATAGTTGAGGTTATGCCCACATCTCGTGACTGGTCCACCTCCACACAGTTGATAAAATATGCGATGCGATCAATCAGGTGTAGAATTACATTGCTCGTTATTTTCGTCGATACTGGACTGGACCCATCTTCTTTCGTTAAAGTCACCCTTATTCGTAGGAAGGACTGGCAAGGAAGATAGAATCTACTTGGTTTTGGACCACTATCCAAACTTCTTATGTAGTGGGTATGGTCCGATCAGGAAAGGCTAAAATGCATGAAGTTCCACCTTCGTAATTCTGTCTTCATAAACCACCAACTCTTCGATGTTTAGGTAATATTCCATTACGATTGACTTTGAAGCCGAAACTTCTGAGGAAAATCCTTGGAGACATGTAGCATACTGATTGCAGGTTTTGCACGACACTTTGTTTTATTGTTTCTGGTTTCTCTAAATCTTATTCCCATCTTCTCAACTGCAGGCGTAGAGTGATTTATTCATTTTAAAAGTTCACCAACTCTTCGTGGTGGTCGAAGACTGTCACGACCACCTCGTGTGCTCTCTTCGCAACCACCAGAACGTAAAGGATGCTTTGCGGTGCTACGACAAGTTTAAAACCTGGAGGGACCATAGACAAAAATTCGTGCAGCCTGCCATTGGGGTAGGTGCCAATGGCCAAATTGCAGATTATTCGTATTACATTGACTGGCAAGATGTTTACGGGCCACGATGACTCGTGTGTTTTGGCAGCTTCGTAGTTGCGTGTCTCGAACCCCAGCATCGGTCCAACAGTATCCTGTATCGTATAATCGATATATTTGTTGCATCTGATAACACTCTTCATAGTATTGGGATTCCCATGTAGTTCGAATTTTGTGTCGCGGGACAGCGAATCTTCAATGTGCCTTGCAATGCCGTCTATTTCAAAAGAGCCTATGGGCAGTGACACCTCATAAAAATTATTTCGACATTTTACGAGGTACACCTTGCAGTTTTTTTCATCGATGTTCGGTATTGCATTGTAGGTTTGAAAATCGAGAAGGCCTGTGCACCATACTCCTCAAACGAGTGGCGGAAAATGAACCGCAAACAGCTCGATTCTACGACCCGTGACGGTAAGTGTTATCGACGTGACTGGCGGTTTCCTCATGATGTATAGCCATTTTATACAATCACTTGTACAAACGTATCAGGAAGTGAAGACACAAATGTCCTCAGTTCTACATCTTAGGCATCTGCTCCGTTTCGTAATTGTATGTTAGTTTGGTACACTTCAGGTACAGTCGCAGTTCGGGTGGAGAATGCAATATCCCAAAACGGTCATAATAGTCTTCATGTTTACCATTTTTTATGTAAGCTACCCAGTACGTACTGGGCCTGGCTGCCTTGCACAAATAAATTATTGCACATTCGTCTCTCTTGGGTTTAGGGGTCAAAGCATATTTCATAAATACTCTCCTGAAATGTGGTATTTCCAATTTGTGTGCAAATAGTTCCAAATCCATCTTTGTGAGTGGACGTTTTGGTAGAGATTTTATTAACGCATCTTTCTGCTGTGTCGCTTTTGCACACTTCTGCCTCCTACTGGGTATGGTCTTAGGTAGAGGCTTTGGCCATTTTTTTTACCCATTGCGATAGCTTCCATATAAGAATTGTGTCTTTGTGCCTCGGAGAACTGCTTACATTAGTTCGATGCTGTGTTGACGGCTCAGACGATACCACTCGTGCCTCCTATTAGGCCCTCGAGGGCCCCGAGTGCAGGCAAAAGAGATGGAAAAAATCGGCTGGTAGATGTTTCCTTAGCCTTGCATGCTCTTCTTCCTTTAGTCACTTTTTTTCGTTTCACTTGTGCCTTTATCTTTTTCTTATCACACGTGACCATCTTTATGTTGTCCATGACAATGGATACACTCCACATGCCTGTTTTTTCTGAGTCCGGTGACTGATGATTTTCTTATTTCGTTGGCTTTCTGTGCAAGTATCTTGTCTACCAGGTGTCTTGCTTTCAGATCGTTGTTTTCGGAATAGATGGTGTTGTGCTGCGTGCATACCTCGTCAAGAGTGTATACGCCTGTCTCGTTGCGTGGAAGCCTTTTAGATAGCTTAGTTACCAGGCCACAGTCCCTGTGTCCTGGAATGTGCAGTTCGAACAGTAGATTGTTGATCAGCATATCGACGATCATGCTTCCAGCTACGGTCTTACCTGTTCGAGACAAAAAGGTGAACTGAGCGAGAAAAGTATAAATACACTCTTTTTATGCATTTTTGTTTCAGTATTATTCTAGACTTGGCACAGTGAGGATGTAAAATGTCAATTATACATATTCTTTGTCAATTCTTTTGTAAAGCATTTACAGCTTTGTGGAATTTACGACGACGTGAAATATCGACCTGCAGAAGGATACGTTCAAGTATGGCATTTCAGTACAAACTTTTTCAACATTAGTTTGCCTTGAGGGATGCTTTAAAGAAACATTCCTAAATTTGCAGCACTCATTCTGTGGAATATCCGCATTCTCCACATGATCCAAAATCGCTCCACAATCGTACCACATGCTCCATAAATCTCTCCAACTGCGCCACATCCTCCACATGCTCCACAATCACTTCGTAATCACTCAACATGCTCCATAATCACTCCATGTGCTCCACAATCGTTCCTCATGCTCCACAATCACTCCACCTGCTCCACATGTTCCATAATCGCTCCGCAATCGCTCCACATGATCCATAACAGCTCCACCTGCTCGACAAGATTTTAGTGGTAACATATAGATCAAACAAAAGGTTACTCTACTCATGTGCATTGATGCTGAAGATGAAGCTATCTCGTACGAATCACGAGTTGGAATAATATTTCCAATTACAATGAGGTGCATAATTGCGGGACTTTCAAATCGCGGGGAACACACATCCTACTGAGCCTGCTGGAAGAACCGAACGGACTTCGGTTCGAGATCATGTGCCTACAATCAAAATCGCTCCAGGAACCGAAACATCAGCGATTATAACGAGTACTGCAAGCTGTAAATGGTGATCGCTATTTTCCTTGCAGTGGAAATTAGAAGGTGGTGCCTCCGGATGAAGCTCCTCCAAACTCGATATTTGTCTTCGATGACATTGCCTGCGAAAAACTTAATTGTATTTAAGAATACTTTAGCATGGGACAGCACACGAAGGTGGAATTCGTGTACCTCAGCGTATTCGCGTATTACCAAACAACTGACCCCCGACAACACAAACATGTTGGTGCTATTTCGCATGGACGATATGAATTTGCAGCATGTAAACAATGATCATGTAAATACTGAAATGAGGCTATTAGTGTGATTTGGAGCATTCGAACGCAGGTTCGTGACAGTGAGGAAGGGAGGAGGAATGCAAGAGCAGGAGGAATGCATTTGCAGGAGGATGTTTTTCCCCAAAATGTCCCTTTTTTCCCTCAAAATGGCGCCAAAATCCTACGAAATGCCACTTTTCCTCCCCAAAAAAGTCCCTTTTTCCCTCGAAATTTCCCCCATTTCCCTCAAAATATTATTTTTCAAAAGAGTTTCAATTATCCCACAATGTGGCTAAATGACTCCTTTTTGGGCAATGAGGAGCTAAGGAGCTGAGGAGCCTTCTCATTGTCGACCCCTACCATACTTCATGCTCTTGCATTCACAGCATATGCTAACTTAAAAACATAGTTGGCCATAATTCCCGAACCGATTAAGATATAGTTGGCCATAATTCCCGAACCGTTTATGATGTAGTTGCTAAATTCGTAACAAAGGTATTGATGCCAACAAGGAAAATTATCAAATAGTCATTTAAGCCCTATGCTAACTTATAAGTATAGTTGGCCATAATTCCAGAACCGTTTATGATGTAGTTGCTAAATTCGTAGCATAGGCATTGACGCCAACAAGGAAAATTACCAAATGGTCATTTAAACCTTATGCTAACTTACAAGCATAGTTGACAATGATTCCTGAACTATTTAGGATATAGCCAAAACAAATTCATATCACAGGCATCGATTCCAGCAATTATCATGGTGGAACTGCATTTATGCCATAAGCCCTCTTATAAGCTTAGTTGACCACAATTTCCCAGCACTGAAAATGCATAATTTTATAAATAATGTGTTAACTTTTAAACTTACAGACAAAAGTGTATCGAGCAACCTGTCTATGAATTCATATTTTCAAAATAATTTGATTATAATGTAACATGCATCAATTATGCAAAAACAAATTTTATGAATATCATTTATGTAATTAATGTGATATGTTTAATTTCACTTTTAAAATTTATATAAAAGATAATGCCGAGCAATGTGTCTGTCTGTGGGTTCGTATTTCCAAGACTGATTTGCCGTATACGATGCCACAACCATAGATTATGAAAAGCATAATTGTATAAATGAAATTCATGTTTTTAAATAAATACATTTTTATTTAACTTTAAATTAGTATATAGAGCAGCATGTCTACGAATTCGTATTTTCAAAGATAATTCAAATATTATGTCAGATCACATCATTATGAGACAATGATCACCACTATTTATAAGCATTGAATTGTGTATGCGCATAAACCACGCGTTATATCTTTTCGGGCTCATGTTTTCGGGTCGAAAGCTACTGTGACATAAAATTTTAATCTTTGCATGTATTCGATACCACATTGACTTTAGTAGGCAGGGCGACGATATTTCTCAACTACGCACAGTGATTCCTAGTGCTTGGCATGGAACGTGAATTGAGAGTTGAGTGCGTGCGGGAGTGATTGAGTGAGTGAATGAGTGAGAAGAGATTTGGACGGCTCTTAACATCGAGGTCTTGAAAGACGAGGGTGAAGCGAGGCGAGTATGGGGCAGCGCCGGAATGCAAGGGCGGGAAAACGGAAGATCCCGAGAAAACCCAACGACCAGAGGTATCATCCGGTACCATCCCTATATGCGAAAATTTGGAGTGAACCGGCCGGGGATTGAACCCGGTTCACCTTGGTGGGAGGCGAGCAGTCTCAGCCACAGTGGCCATTTATACATGGAAAGAAAACACTATACTAATGCCACAGAAGCCCCGTATGTAACTAGTTCACTGACATATCTGAAAAAAGAATCTTAATAGTAAGTTTATCCGTTTAAAAGAATATATTATGGCAGTTACACTTTAATATCCACGAATGTAAAATGAAAAAAACCTATTCGAACAGTCCTCTCGCAAAATATCGCCAAAATAATACGCAGTGCAGAGAGTACACTTACAGGTTCCATTAAACTGGAAAATAAGAAGAAATTCTCAGCGCGCTTTCCCCGGCTAGTTTTTATAGTTCATTTCATTTAAGAAGGCCACATTCTGACAGTCAGTGAGCGGCAACTTGACGTATTGAAAACAAACACTGTGCCATTTACAAAATCCTGTATCAGCTGATGTACGAACGAACAAAAGTTAATAATACGTTGGCTATTCTGAGTGCACTACCGACACACATTAGGCCAGTCGAAAATACGCGATAAGAAAGAGTTCCAAGGTTAATTAATACATTTTATTTTACGTGGTCATAAAACGACGGTTTTTAGTGTTAAAAACTAAACTTCATGGTAAAGTAGAATTGTATAGGTGTTCAAACTTAAAGTCACATGAAAACGATTCATATCTAAATGAAACGCAATTTCAAAAAACTTTTTTCACGTCTTTTCCCCCGAGGGGGTTGCATGACATCCGCCCCTCGGTTTGTATATATTGTCTTAAATTTCTCTGTCCTGCAAAGACTGGGGGAGCACAGTTGCAGGCGTTTGAATACATCCATAACTTAACGTAAATTAAATCAATTACTGCATGATGATGACTCAGACTGTAGGTTGCGTCTTAGGGGAGCGCAGCGACCTGTAAATTACTGCGTGGTGATGACTCAAGACGGCGCCGAGATGTCTGACCTCCTTCGCAAAAGTTCCGTATCGTATAGTTTAAGATACGTTCAACAACTTCATAACATCACTCCCGTCATCTCGAAATGGTTAAGTCTTCCCAAGTTAGATTAACATTTTAGTTTTTCTTACAAAATATACTTTTCACTCTTGCAGGCCAAGCCTGGAGAGTTATCTCAGAGTCTTCCCAAACATACACGCGTAGGTTATGTCAGAGTCTGCCCAACCATACACAATGATAAAGTATTAAAGGCAACGCACACTACTATGAAAACAATGGCAGGAACAATCACATCACTACTGCAACATATCAACATATAATTTACAGAAGCCTAACATGTCTCGAAAGCGTCTCAACACTAACAAAGCTGACATAAAGATCACCGCCGTTGCATATGTATGTATGTATGTATGTATATATATATTAGTATAGGATAGAATGACCGACTTAGTGGCTATTCGGACTTCGAAGAGTGAACAGAGCTGTTTTTTCTACGATGGGAAATAATAATCGACAAAGTCATTTATGTCGTTACTGTAAGAAGACTTTTTCTCAAAGCGGTCATGCTCGTCGACACGAGACTAATTGCCAAAAAAATATGAAATGTATTATCTTATCATGTGAAAAATGCAAATCATATTTTCGAACACCCGATAGCTTAAAAAGACATAGCGCAAAGCTCTTCTTCCTACACAGGGCAATCAGTATTTGCTGAGAAGAGAGCTAATTTTTAATGGGAAGATATCCTCAAAAGAAAAATCCGAGCCATCAACATCATTAAAGACAACGTGTCCTACTAAGAAAACAATGGCTGGAACAGTCACATCTCCTAGACATCCGTGCCACTACTGTAACAGTACATTNAACAACGTACCCTACTAAGAAAACAATGGCTGGAACAGTCACATCTCCTAGACATCCGTGCCACTACTGTGACAGTACATTTGCGTATGCCTGCAATGCGAAGAGGCATATATAGCATAAATGCAAGCTGAATCCATATCGCACAGGNAACAGTACATTTGCGTATGCCTGCAATGCGAAGAGGCATATATAGCATAAATGCAAGCTGAATCCATATCGCACACGCTATCGATGCGATATATGCTAACAAAGTATGTTCACTCGTATAGACAGTTTAAACATACATATGAAAAAGTGCAAAGACCTTGTTTCTCTACATTCTAAGCAACACAGCGCATTGTCAATGTTACAAAATTGTGATGATGAGATGTTTGCTGTACAAAGTATTGATACGCCTTCATCACCAACTTCTAACGTTCATGTAAACAATTAACACAATCCTTCACCAATGCGCAGGAAACATTGTCGCAAATGCGGTGAAATATTTAATAAAAGTAGCAACGCACGTCGACATGAGAGATGTAAAACAGAGTGAAGCGGTGAAGGAGCGTTAGCTGAATATATGTTTTACAGAACACATAAAAAAACTTAAATCCCACTGACGAAATATAAAAATTTGAGCACATATATATGTGAAATTGATGGATCGCCTTAGTTGTTATTTGAATTTCGAAGAGTATACATCGTCTCGAGCGAAGATGGAAAATACGTCAAAAAGTCATTTGTGCTGTTTCTGCAAGAAACCATTCACTAAGTGTCGTAATGCCCGCCGACATGAAACTGCTTGTTCTATGAAGTTCAAACAATCTAGCTTAACATGTGAACAGTGTAAGTCGCAATTTGGAAGACGCGATAACTTAAAAAGACATCTCGAAACGTGGGACGGACTCCCTCCTATTCCAGCTAAGAAGCGGAGCATATTGGATACATCTGAAAAAACACGTGAAGGGCAGACATTAGACGCAATGGATACCGGCGCGATGTCACCCTCGCCAACATCACACCTGGACATGGGCAGTTCACCCCAAACATCAAGATATTCATGTTACTACTGCGCCACGATCTTTAGTAAAAGTAACAGTGCTCGTCAACATGAGAAATCTGTAAAATGTTCGAAGAAGACGCAATGGGCTCACTATACTACTTGTTGCTATAAGTGTGGCTGTGAATTCAAATGTTATGACGTAACAGGTGTTCCAGACAGCATGCGACTCAAAATACACTAACATCAGGTTAAACTATGCCACGAGTCGTATTACAACCATGTCAAAACATGCACATATAAAGCACCTACACCTGCAACTGCTGTAAACTTACTAAATGAGAATGGGTTCGTACTAAAAGAATCTGCATTTCGAGGTCTTATGAAGACTATGTTGCATCTTATTCATCAGGCATGGTGGGCGGTATTTGTACATATCTTAAGCATATGAAACAGAATATTGTAGATCAACGTACATGCGAGATGGAAATAGAATGTGTGATAAATTATAATATATGGTTGGACTGTAAATATACCAAACCAGAACAACACGAAGATGAATATAGCGAGAAGGCCTCCAAGACCACGAATGTACCTCTGTATAACACCCATGAAATTGAATATAGCGTTGAAGCTAGTATACAGAAAATGTGTCACGAGGAAGAAGAATATATGGGAAAGGTTTCCGGTTGGACATTATATACGATACGTCATCTACAGTTGAGAACAAATTTACTTAGACCACATGCCACATTAGGTGTATGTAGATTGAGGCACGCAATCTAGAATGTCCTACACGAACAACCAAACTTTGTATTCGACCTGCAGAAAGAGAGTATAAATTAGAGTAACCGAAGAAATTCACATAGTCGCTAAGCTATTATGCATTACAGAGAAGTGAATATAGTTCTGTCAGGAAATAGATGAATATGATTATTGATTAACTCAGAGCTAATGACTAAATGTTGCAAAATAATGTACGACATTTATGTCCATATCTGACTATTATTGTTTTAGAACCACTGACGTCATGTCGGCGTATGGCTGCCATATATAAGCCGTGTCTACCCCGTCAGTCAACACCAGTGAGCTCAAGATGAACTGGCCATTTCGCCCAGAGACTATCTTCATCAGTGTGACGCCTGGCAAGAATTGTGTAACCTATGTATGTGGTGGTGAGTCAAGAACGTACAGCGCGCAGTACGACGGTATAGCACATTGGTAGCTTGCGCACAACCCGACGTCGACATACGAGCAATGTCAGCAGATGGCCGAATGCAATATTCTG